>JASAMZ010001338.1:0-17285 GCA_030248115.1 Linhomoeus sp. GSCO2_2 | reverse complement strand
CACTGGCCCCCGGCCGAACAAATTGGGTTGAGCGCTGACGCGCTCAACCCGATAAGTAAACTACTTTCTGAGAAACTCTTTCAGTATAGCAGTTGCAATTGTGAGGTCTTTGCACGCCACCACTTGGCACTTTGATCGGCGAAATGGTAGTCCCTCACCTCACGGCGATTTGCGGATAAGCGCTTCCCAGATAATGTCTCGTTCACTTGAAGCATCAGCTACTGTAGAGTTGAACCTCTGTCTGAGCCCACAAAACTGCTCGTACGACCGTAGTATTCCTGCAGAAGCGCCGGTTTGATGGTCTTTGCGTTAGACTCATTATTTTACCACTCAGAATGAACACTGTTACCACTGAAGCCCGAAACGCTTCTAGTCGACGTCGTCTCGTCACAAACATGTCATGGTCTGCACAATGCACATCGTGTTTCTTGAATACTTCAAAAATGACTGGAGATTTTAGCGAGATTCGTTGAAGGGGACTCTCCCGTTCTGACGGTTGAGCTGCTGTTTGCCTACTCTTTGGGCTGTCTATGAAGCATCTGTGTGGGTCAATTGGCGTTCATTACGGAAGGTCCCGTACAGTCAGTGGTCACTTCGTCAACTGGCGTCGCCATTACGGACGCTCAACATTGACAATGACTCACGGAAGACGCAAGTGACCATTGACTACTCTGCCGGCTTACAAAACTTTAGATACGCCTTGAAGCATCTTTGGGGCTGTAGGGGGGCCGGGGCTGTTCATTATTCAATAACCCATGTATGCGCCTTTCAGGGTCGGAAGAGCAAAGTGGTCGTAGTTGACGAGGGAGCAGCCAAGGTATGAGAGTACAAGCTTGCAACTCGGTTGGCGATGGACGGACGTCGACCCAAGTAAAGCGGCACCACTACTCCATACCTTGGCCCCACTCAAGTTACCTAGGCGCAACCTTTCTCATTGGCCGGCCTTGTATCCGCTGGCCTACTGATTAGTGATTACACGCACAGCGATGCAATGATGAACAGGACGGTCGTTGGAAGAGCCACACGCCGGTGTCCTCATTCAACTGCTTCTCTCCGCTTTGCCAAGTGTGAGGAATCGAGCAGCAGAGGTCGGCGCCGCTCTACTTACAACACCAGTATGTACTACCCTTGTAGGCCAACTGCTCCTTTTCCAACATCCACAACCTTCTGGTGCCTGTAGAGTTTCGTCTTTAGGTACTAGGTAGGTACCTGATTACAACGTCGGGTACGGTACTGTTGATGCTGCTTTGGCAATGTTTGTCTCTATATCCGTCTTCACCAGATCACCTCCACCTTTCCAGCAACTGACTAACACACTCGTTCGGAAACCCATTGCTCGTCTGATAGTATGTAGTCCAACATGCCCGCAGTGCATCGGTATTTCAACTCACCCACACCCTTTCCCTGTTGCAGTGTAGACGCTGCAGTTCGCGACGGACGCGACCTTCCCATACCCAAGTGGTGAGCAATTCAGGCAAGAGCGTTACCGTTACGCTCCAGGCGGTACAGTATCCATAGAAAACTGCCACCGCCCTCTATTCCCTCCCTCAGGGACTTGGAGTGAGCGAACAGAGGGCTTGGCATTGGTTGAAGACCAGTTTGTCGACACTTTGGACTGTCACTGAAGCGTCCGGGAGCCGATTAGGGTTATCGGAGTTTTGAGGAAGTCTTGATGTACGGTACATAATTCGCTGCCACTACGCAAGTTTGACGATGTTGATAGAAACTCCATCATATTATGCGTCTAAACGCGGCACAGCTGCTTGTACTCGCCTTTT
Organism: Linhomoeus sp. GSCO2_2; assembly: GCA_030248115.1. Classification (NCBI taxonomy): domain Eukaryota; kingdom Metazoa; phylum Nematoda; class Chromadorea; order Monhysterida; family Linhomoeidae; genus Linhomoeus; species Linhomoeus sp. GSCO2_2. The sequence goes on along the minus strand of JASAMZ010001338.1, from coordinate 15,507 downwards.
GAAACTAATGTGAAGCGATCGCAATAGCTCATCAATTGCGAATGTGAAAATGGCGACCACCAACGTCGGAGCGGCAAAGGTGGCGCAATTGACGAGGAGACGGCGTCGACGGCAGTGTCTGGCTTTCTGCTGATGTTTGGCTAATTGACGTTCGACTGCTTCACCTCCATCTGGCAGGAGAGAAGCTTTCGACCAGCTGCCCCATGTCCACATAATGATGGGCGGTCGGTTTTCAGCACCTTCTTCACTCTGGTGGGCCGGCGGGTTTCTGACTGGAAGAGTTGCAGCCTGGAGGGCTGACCAATAGTGGTCTCTCTTGGTTGTCGGTTGGTTACCAGACTGGCGGAGCGGGCGTTTCAGGTGGACTATTGTAACCGTCCGCTCACTGTTTATCGGGTTGATGTTTCAAGGCGCCATTGTAATGGCTTAGTGTGGCGAAGTCTGCAGTTACATACAGCCTGCGGTAATCCGGCTACGTCACTAAGATCAAGTGGTCAGTGTTGCCGACTTGAGCTGCTGATACACATGTTAGTAGCTACCCAGGTATCATGTACTCCGTCTTTCTCTGCCTACCAATTGACCCACGAAATTTGCCCCACAAATGGTCTCACCAGCACCACAAATTGTAGCAGATTGGATGATATTTTACACAATGTGAAGAACAATTTAAGGATAAATTAAAGGCAATACTGCTTTGTCCCAACTGCTCATTTTGATTATCTTGTCTTTTCCGAAAATCCGGGACAATCCAAATTGTCTTGTATTGTCGGACAATTAGCCGAGTTATACTGTCTGAGACAATGGCCCTCTGAGGACAATGACATGTCTGAGGAACCGTCGAAGCACCCTCAGTATCACTCACTCACACGCACTTTGCATTAACGATCGGCTGAATTTGCGGCATGCCAGTGTTCCGTCCTTGTTGCGAAAATACACCAGAGTTCTTTGCTGTACCCACTGGATGAAGTCGAATTGTGTTCGGGATCGTGGAACGGCGAGACAGGAGCAGCAACTTGAAGTTCTATGGTCACCAAAAATGTTTTACTGAAACTACTCATACCGAACAGTCTAATGAGTGTTGGTAGATGTGTCCTCCCAATGACCAACTTCTTATCTCGGTTCGGTTTGGGTTGTGCGCTTATTCGCTATACCTGCCAGATCTTCATATCGCCAAAGCGCAGCGCTATCGTCTCCGTTGGGGTTTCACTGTATCCTTGGTTGCGCTTGACGAATCTGGCGAGTAGGGCGTCCTCCGTGATGTCCAGATGTGGGGCGTGGCCGTTGTGGTGGAGATAGTGGTGGCCGTTCTCCCTCGAAGTGAAGCCACGGAGGAGAGTCGAGGGCGGATCGGCCGACGACCTTCTCGACCTCGAGTTGGAGTTGGAGTTGGAGGCTCTGTGGTCGCTTCCGCTGCCACTGTCCGAGTAAGAAGAGGGCGTGGGCGGGCGGAAGGTCAGCGCCACTCCTCCAGGCTTCTTCCCATCTGTGAGGCTACTGCCACCGCTTCGCATGAGCAGAAGTCGTCGACTGGCGAGTAGAATGGGCTTGTTGCAGAGGCAGTAGACTGGGAGGCGAAGGGCGCCGCAGAGGATTGTCAGGAAGCTGATGAGGTCGGCCGTGTAGGAGTACCAGCCGTAGTAGGTGGTCATCAGCACCGCCTCCTCCACCACCACCTCGAAGATGTACAGGGCGACGTTCAGCACGTTGCTCAGCAGGTACATGAAGACTACGCAGACGAGGATGCGCGTCGCGTCCTGCAAGTGACCTTCAGATCACTGAATAGGTTAGCTGAAGAAGAATTGCACTATCTGCCTAGTACCATCGGGCTTTCAATTCCGTCCGATGAGCTCAATTTTCCTAGCTAGATATTCAGTCTTTGCCGTCAGTGAGTGGTCTGTCACTCGCCCTACACAATACAAGCAACAAACAAGTGCAACAACGCACAATACTTCGACGTGACTATAAGTACACCCAGCACCGCCGCGCACTATCGAAGCACCGAAAGCGTTTGCTTTTCAACATTGCTTGAAACATTTTCGCGCCCATTTACATAACTCACTCACCCTTAGAGTTTTGCGCGCTTCCAGTTCGTGAACGATGTCTTGGACGTAGAGCGAAGACCTTCTATGGTAGTAGCGTTGAGCCTCCTTCAGTGTGCACAGAACGGCCAGATTCATGTAGATGAGCAGGAAGAAAGGCAGGATCAGAGAGCCGGTGTGCCGAATGTAGAACATCCAGTAGATACGATAGCTGTTGATGGCCACCAACTTCGATGGCCCAACCTCAAACTCAGCGAAACCACCAGAGCACTCAGGATGTTGGAGGACCTCGATTTCAAAGTAGACCGAGCCTGAAGAATAACGGAAGGGACTAAATAATTGCAATACTCTCCAACGTCTCTTTCTTATAAACAAGCTGAAACATCTTCAAGAATATGGCTCACAGCGAAAGAGAAAGGAGAGCAGGAGTATGGCGGCGGCGATCTGGGGCCTGTTCTGTTCAAGGAAGAAGCGCAGGAGGCCATCGTTCCACTTGGACTTGACATATCGCTCGAAGGTGGCGGCCACTATGAGGTAGCTGCTGGCCATCATCACAGTCACAGAGACGGTGTACCAGGGCTTGAAGTAGGTCAGCCAGCAGCGGTACAGCCACATCACCAAGAAATGGTCCATGGCCACCTGGAGAATTGTTGCATTGGTGTTCGGGTAAGCAATACCGAAACACAACTGCGATAGGCTTTCGTTCATTCTTTGCCAGAAGCGAATGGCTTTATACATAGCAAGCAACCAGTGACTCACTGGTTCATTGATCGGGCAGCTTATGTGAAAGTTGAAACCTTTCCTCGGCCGTCACCGGGACCGGCATCAATCGGCACCAAGCTGGCAGGCGTTTGGTCTGTTGGCTCAGTCACATCGTCACAAGGCCGACCACTCACACAACTTGCATCTACTGTACCTAGGTACACAATAGCAACGCCTTTTCACGTGCCCCATACAGAACTCACGGGTATGCTCATGAGTGCCAGGTAGGAGAGACCCATGACAGCATCTAGAGCAGCCAAGACTCCGAAGTAGAAAAGATTGGAGTTGCGCAATTGGCGATTGCGAACGAAGACGGCCGACAGGAAGCAGTTCTCCACGATGGAGACGACGGCGACGCCGCTGGCAAAGACACCCACCAGCCAGATCTTCTTCTCCACATCGTAGGTGCCGCCGAAGTACCGGCAGTCGATTTGGTCGACCGAGGACTCGTTGGAAGAGTTGAGTGCAGTCTGATTCAGGTCGTCAAGCATCTTGGGCTCAAGCGCTACAAGAGAAGGTTGTGGAGTTTGAACTCTCTTGTGCTAACAGAACACGTGAGAATAGAAAGTCACGTTCTCTCGCTGTTCACGTAATTTAAGAAGATGGTGACAATGATAACCCCGTGGTAGTGTGAACCTTTAAATCATCAGTGAAACTTTCGCTCAGCGTTTCAAAGCGGCCGCCTACGCCAAAATTGGAAAACACCACTCTGACTGGCGGCGACTGCAAATGGGTGGGAGAGGAAGGGCGCAGCTGTCGATAAAATTCACATTTCTCCTTTTGATGAACCCTAAGCCGCTTCTCCTGGGGAGACGGCGAAAAAACAACTTTGATACGCTTGCCGGCCGGTTTCAGGCACACAAGGATGGACGATGGACTTGACTCTCCAAAGACCTCTCAAACTGCCCGATGCATTGGTTGGCATTCCGGTCATAGTTACGGCCTGCCAGATCCAATCAGGCGGAAGAACACGCTTAGGGCAATCTATGCAGAAACATTCATCTACATACAAGCATAGAAAGGGGCTCGTGCATACATAGTATGCGTGAGAACTCCAGCTGCCTTGACAGAACCTCATTTCCCATTCTTACCTTAGTTGACGCTGCTAAGTAATCCTTCTCATTTCACCCCTTTCTACAGTAGCGCGAAGTAGCTTAGCCTAAGTGAGAGAGAGTGGGTTAGAGGCTACCCAGATAAGTATAGCCTGTCATCACGTATTCCTGCGTAAATCACTTTTTTCAAGAACTAAAAACTGCCGTGCGAAGCCGCAACAAATTTCGGCGAAATGGGCGGCGAAATCAAAGCGTTCCCATCCATGACAAAGCAACGAGCAGGCCAATAAACGAAGGATCTAGGCAAACAAGTGTTTTATGCGACGCGGCTGCCGCCTTTTGACTTACAACAGAATGTGCGCGCCTGACAATTGGGTGCTCTACTACATATTTCAGCGGCGATCTTACACGTGCGGGGGCAGCGTGTCTCAGTTTCAGCTGACGGCAAAAATGACAACCGCAGCTGTCATCCGCACACACGTCGTCGACAGATTCGTCATTTCGACTAAGAAAAGAAAGGTTAGTGTCAGCGTTTGGCTTGGCACCGTCCCTGACACTGCCATTCGAGTATGGTCACCATACCTACTGTGTACCACTGCAATGGGCCAATCAGCCACCAAATTGGACCTTCTAGAGGGTTTTGTTCTTGAATTCAAATAACATCGCAATTACTAAATCCTCTCAGTGTCACGGCATGTACTACAAATGAAACATCTTCACCTAGCGCTTGCGTAGGAGGTTAATGTAGCTTCCACACGAGTCCAAAATAGTAACCCTGAAGCCGCAAGTTGCTGCGTACGTGATCTCTGAGCGAAGCGAAGCAGTATAGTGACTTAACTGAAGCGTGTTCCATCGACCAACACATACCTACTCTAGTCACGACTCTATTCCCGTCTCACACGCTAGGCACGCAAGAGAGGTTAGCTACCCCACCCCCCCCCCCCCCCCGCCTCTTCGAGTCATTAGCGGATTGAAGTTTCTTCACTCACCCAACCCCCCCCCCCCCCCCCCCCTCCTGAGTAGTAAAAGAGTGAGTAGGTAAGAAAAGAGTACGGCGGAGTAAACTGAGACAAGGGCTTGAAGAGCGGCTTCACGATTGGTCCGTCAATGCCAGCTTGTACATGAGGGGCGGAACAATTCCCAGCGGTCGGAGTTGACTAGAACTGCTCCCATAAGGACAGCTTTGCGGAGCAAGCAACAGCCAATCAGTGCTCGTGAGAGAAAGAGAGAGGAACAAAACAAGTTGGCCCGTGGGAGGAGAAGGAAGGGCCATCGATTCTCACGCGCGATGTATATACATCCATCATGAATGTGGCATATGGCCGGAGGCCAAACTTGTCAGTCGTCTCTTCCTCCTCCGACGGCGCTTCGGTTTTCACTTGCTTCGGTTACTTCAACGGTTCTCCTCCACTTTCTTGCGACCATGTGACGGCTACCGCCTGCCGCGAGCGAGAGCGCGGGCGGCGGCCAAATCGAATCGGTTCGCCCCTTCCGCAATTGAGGCCCAATCACCCTTCCGCTCCTTCCGTCGCGAAGTTCCAACGACGACGAAGGAAGGGAAGAAGAAATGTGAGGACGGCGTCCTGCTGCGTCGAAGGCGGCGGCGGCGGCGACTAATATTGTGACGGCCGCCCAAGTGGCCAGAAGCCATGAATGGCACTTGACGCTCATCTGCCACCGCTCGGCGGGTGGCGACGCGTGATAATGCCTGCGGCTATTTGCCCGGGGCGCAGACAGTCGGTTTCTTGTGTACACACGCTGCCAGCACCGAAGTCTGGCACCTCGAGCGACGGTTGCCAAAGTGCTATTTTCGGCTGCGGCGATCCAATAAAAATAATCCGTTTTGCGATGACTCGCCGGAGTCGTGTGATCCGTTACGTCTTCGCGTTTCAGCCAGTGCCAAGCGCGCAGTTTTAGATGTTCGTTCGTACAACTTGGCAGCTCCCACCGGCTCTTGTTTGGAAGGGAAGACGAGACGACAACAGTGCATTTCTGCCGTAAGCGGAGTTGAAATGTCAACACCCTCCTTTTAGCGGGATGAACGTTCTCAAGAGTTCCGGTTTATCTAATAGTTGGACTGCTTACGCAGAGGTATGTGTTGTACGTTATTACTCTTTATTGAACGAGTGAATCATTCTGAGCTTGGAGAGGTTCTTGCAGGGCAACATTGGGATCGCCCGGGATAAATTTTTTGAGCAAGACACACGCATTTCTGAGCGGTTGTTGCAAGGCAACATTGGGATCGCCCGGGATTAATTTTTTTTAGCAGACAAAGTTGTTCGTAAGACAAGGGTTTAAAAAAAACAAAAGTTTTTCTTTAGGAATGACCGTTCAACAACTGCCTCCACGTAAGCTTTCAAACGGTCGAACGAATGCCGCTCTACAACGTAAGACGAGCAAGTTAGGGCCCATTTGCTGTTTGAACCTTTGGGTTACTGTAGCTCGCGATATTCAAACTTTTGAGTTTCGACCAATAGGAGAACAAATGATCAGTGAGTCAAGAGCTATCCAGCAACTCAAGATCGTCTCTCTACGACTTACGCTGAGCGAGTTAGAGCGATTTCTACGCCAGAAACGCGAGAATGTCGTTTTCGTGGTGCGTGTTTGCGCAATTAACAAAATTTTTACGCCAAGTGAAAGAGCACGTCGAGACCTTTTAGTTGACCTATCGCACGCCGCTCTACGACGTAAGACGAGCGTGTTAGAGCCGTTTTGCGTTTTGGACCTTCAGGTTACTGTAGCGCGCGCAATTCAAACTTTTGAATTTCGACTTCTCTTAACGGAATTATCAGTGTGTCAAAACCTATTCAAGGAACTCAAGATCGTCTCTCTATGACGGAAGACGAGCGAGTTAGATAAGTTTTGCGTTTTGAACCTTTGGGTTACTGTAGCTCCCGAAATTCAAACTTTTGAGTTTCGACCAATAGAAGAACAAATGATCAGTGAGTCGAGAGCTATCCAACCAACCCAAGATCGTCTCCGTACAACGCACGCTGAGCGAGTTAGAGCGATTTCTGCGTTAAAAACGCGAGAATGTCGCTTTTCGTGTTGCGTGTTTGCGTAATTAAGAAACTTTTTTATGCCAAGCGAAAGCGCACGTCGAGACCTTTCAGTTGACCTATCGCACGCCGCTCTACGACGTAAGACGAGCGAGTAATAGCCGTTTTCAGTTTGAACCTTCGGGTTACTGTAGCGCGCGAAATTCAAACTTTTGAATTTCGAAGCCTCTTAGCAACATTACCAGTAAGTCGAGAGCTATCCATAAAGCCCAAGATCTCCTTCCTACGACGTTCCAACGCCGAGATATGAGAGCGTGACGGACGGACGGACGGACGGACGAACGCACGCACTATAAGCTCTCGTAGGGGTTCGCCCGGCTGAGGCCGGGCGAAAAAACCAAAACGGCATGGAACTCAAAATATTCTGCACTTGTACCAAGCAATGCACAAGCGTGCACAACGAATAATGCTCAAGCGAACATACAGTATGCACCGAAGCCAAGCACTTTACGTTGTCGTTTCACAACAAGTATGCTCGAGCCGAACTAACAGGTCGGAGTCTTGGGTTGTCTGCCTTCAACAAGCAGCGAAACAATCCAGCCACAGAGACAGATTCGAATGCACATTGCAGTAGCCACAGACAGATTCGACCACTGCATAGGATGAAACGATCCATCACAATACCAGAGGCGTCACTCCGTCTTCTTCAGCTTCCCAGCGCTGCTACTACTTGCCGATGACAAGCCCAGAGCCTTTCCCAGCGGCTGGAATACCTCCCTCCACTTCTGGTTCTCTTCACTCTGTATCTCGGCCATCCTACCGAACTGGTCAGCGAACCTGTCGAGGTAGGGACGGATCATGTTGGTGAACTCCGAGACGTATTGGTCGTTGGCCCTCTTGACGGGGGAGTCCCGTCTGGTCAGCTCCCCGATCAGACGTTGCCACGTGGAGGAGACCTCGCGACCGATAGCCTCCAGCCGAGGACGGTTGGCGTTGTTCGTCTGAGTGGGAGATTGGAGAGAAGGGATGGAGAGATGTTGCAGAGCGGTTCCGTATGAAGCACAAAGCCCTGTTTGGTTATCGTATCCGTTACGTCTGATCGCCACCGCAACCTAGTTTGCTCCAAATGGCAGCGAATTGGCACATTACTTTGATAACAGCTTCCAGCTGACGTCCAAGGAGCAGACTTTCGTCAAAGTAAAGTGAACTTTAATGGGCACTCTAAATGTTACATAGAAATGCCAAATTGCTTTTGTGCTTGATTGCTTTCGTCTTGTCGAATCCATTCACTCGTACACAAATCGGGTTTTGAAAACAAAGTCCAGAGTGGAGAGAAGATGTTGCATGGTTGCCACTAGCTAGTGGTATGGTGGTGTTGATAATCTCAGGACAGGCAACGCTACCAACCTCCAGTGCGTCAGAGACTTTGCTTGTCAGCGACTCGAAGCCTTGTCGGTTGAACTCTCCCGTCTCCGTGAAGAGTTGACTGTCGCCGATCATCACGCCCTGCCCTCTCCTGTTGTAGTTGTTGTAGTTGTATGGTCTGTACGGCGACTGTGTCGTGGTCTGGAAGCCGTAGTAGTTGGGTCGACTCGTTTGGTACTGGTTGTTGTAATAGCTGCTGGGAGGCGCCGACGTGTAGGCGTTGACATAGTTGTTGAAGCCCGTGGTGGTCGTCCTATAGTTGCTGTTGTAGTTGTAGTAGGAAGGGGTAGTGGTCGTTCTGTAGTTGTTGTAGCTGTTGTAGTTGTAGTTTGGAGTGGTTGTAGTGCGGTAGTTGTTGTAGTTGTAGCCCGGGGTGGTGGTCGTGAGGTAGAAGGGTCGGTAGTTGGACGTCTGACGCTTCTGACGAGCTATGGCTCCATCGACAGCCATCAGTGGAACTGATAGGATCAGCAGGGAGGAAAGGACGGATCTGCAGTAGGATGAGTGACGTGAAACGGTTTCACTAGCTCCATATACCGAACACAGCTCACGAATCGCTAATGGGACGCTCAATAAGACATTGCTCAATTAGGATTTGTGCACTTGCTACGATGCTTCACAAAATGATGCACTCACCGTGTCATTTTCGCTGGCGCTGTTGAAATCCCTTCGCTGGAGTGAAGTTGCACAACGATCCAGCCGGTCAGAGGCTCAGGGAGCTAACTGCCGTCCTAAGAACCGGGGCGCCGCGCAACTGTCTTCACAAATTCTCCGTCCGTTGTCTGTCGGCGGCGGCAAATCCGCTTGAGTCGTCGTCGGTCGTCGCCGGCACCGCCGAGACTCTCTCTCTTCGTTTTCTTGCTCGAGAATTGACTTTTCGGCTGAGGGCTTTCCAATCGTGACGCTGCTGGGACCCGCGACAGGTTTCCCTCTCGCCCACTCACTTTTTTCTCGAGCCCCATTGTGCATTGTTTGCTCAACTAGAAGGCGCCTTCCGTGCTCAGCAACGAAGAGTAGCGGATCGCGCGAGCGCCGAGACTAAAAGGCTTTTGGAGTGCGTACGCTGTACGACGACAATTGGGGTGGAGTCGCCTAGAAGTGACCGTTGACGCCTCCCCTCGCGATCCCCTGGCTACTTTGAGAGGACTAGAGGGGAGTAACAGTCGCCTTTGTTGACCGAACATCTCTTGCGCAAACAGGCCGAGAACCAACCAAGTGCATTGTCTGAGTGGCTTGTTATGGAGGTCAAATTCTGACGGGAAAACAGCCTCTCTATTCCAAACAACGACCGAGTGACAAGGTAGCAAGGGAAGTTAAACTCGCATTGTTCTCTTGAATTGGCGCAACCGCTCGTTGTGTTGGTCATAACGTCGAAGGAAAACATCCTCAGTCAATTTCGATTGTGGCAGATTCGACATTTTAGTTGTTGGCAGCAAGTGACACTGACGCTGTTGTTGGTAATGTTTGTCAAATGCCAACACTGAAACATCTTCTCCTCTCCAAATGAGGCGAGCTGTGCGCACAGAACGACAAAATTAGCACGCGCACCTTATCAAGCTTGCAGAATATCCGCAATGATGAGCTCGTTGGCTTTCTTCTCGCTATTCAGGGAATTGCTTCCACCCTTGAACTCCACTCTTCTCTCGGCCCGCTTCATCTGTGAGCTAACCGTGGGCACGCTGTAGTGGGCGCCGTTGGCTACCGCCGTTGTCGTAGTAGTACCCGCCTTCCCGACTTGTGTCGCCGGCGCTTCCAACTGGTAGTGATAATGCGTCTCAGATTCCTCGATGGCGTTGGGCGGACACCGGATGACAGTAAGATTGGAGGTGTCCGACTGCCTGCCGCCTAGGCGCTGGCTGTCGCCCGAGCCTCGAGTCGACTGCGAGTTGGAGTTCGATCGAATCGTGCCGATGTCCTGGAACTTGGTGACGACCGTGTGGTTGGTCTGCCCGCTGAGCATGGGCGAGCCGTCCGCATTCAGGTGACCCCCTGCTGCGCTCACTCCCCTGCAGAGCAGCAGGAGTCGCAGCTCGTCCATGGCAATCGCCAGAAAGAGGGGCTCGAAGAGCGCGTGCAGGTAGAGCAGCTCCATGTCCACCAGGTAGTTGTTGAGCAGCGGCACCGTCGTCAGAATGTGGACGCCGAAGCGACACGCGAGCAGCGTCTGCCCGACGAAGAGGCGATTGCCGAAAGCGCGCCGCAGCTGCGCCTCGTCCTTCATGCGCTTGTCGACCTTGGCGAAGACCGTCAGGGCAAACACAAAGGCCCCGATCAGCTCCAGGCCGTAGAGTGGGCGCAGCGTCACTTCGCCCGCCTCCAGGCCGACTACTGCGGCGGCCAGAAACACGGGCGCGGGGAGACAGAGCAGCGATGTCAGGGAAACGAGACCGGCGGCCCTGGAAACGGAAAAGGTGTAGCGTTATGCAAAATCTGCGATGAAAACCCAGTATCGCTAGACTTGAAACAAGCTGTTTTAAAAAAAGTTGAGTTTTTATTAATACAGAGTGGTTTGTGAGTATTTTAAAGTGGAAGAGTAAAAGAGTGGATACTTTTGTAAAGTATTTCGAAGCCTTTTCGATATGACGCGCGCCCGCCCGGAGTCACTATTCATGCGCTACTTCTGACACGCTCCTTTATGAGAGGTTCTTGCAGGGCAACATTGGGATCGCCCGGGATTATTTTTTTTGAGCAAGACACACGCATTTCTGAGCGGTTGTTGCAGGGCAACATTGGGATCGCCCGGGATTAATTATTTTTGCAGACAAAGCTGTTCGTAAGACAAGGGTTTAAAAAAACAAAAGTATTTCTTTAGGAATGACCGTTCAACAACTGCCTCAACGTAAGCTTTCAAACGGTCGAACGAATGCCGCTCTACAACGTAAGACGAGCGAGTTAGGGCCCATTTGCTGTTTGAACCTTTGGGTTACTGTAGTTCGCGATATTCAAACGTTTGAGTTTCGACCAATAGAAGAACAAATGATCAGTGAGTCAAGAGCTATCCAGCAACTCAAGATCGTCTCTCTACGACGCACGCTGAGCGAGTTAGAGCGATTCCTATGCTAAAAACGCAAGAATGTCGCTTTTCGTGGTGCGTGTTTGCGTAATTAACAAAATTTTTTAATGCCAAACGAAAGAGCACGTCGAGACCTTTTAGTTGACCTATCGCACGCCGTTCTACGACGTAAGACGAGCGTGTTAGAGCCGTTTTGCGTTTTGGACTTTCGGGTTACTGTAGCGCGCGTAATTCAAACTTTTGAATTTTTGACTTCTCTTAACTGGAATTATCAGTGTGCCGAAACCTATTCAACGAACTCAAGATCGCCTCTCTATGACGGAAGACGAGCGAGTTAGATAAGTTTTGCGTTTTAAACCTTTGGGGTACTGTAGCTCCCGAAATTCAAACTTTTGAGTTTCGACCAGTAGAAGAACAAATGATCAGTGAGTCGAGAGCTATCCAACCAACCAAAGATCGTCTCCGTTCGACGCACGCTGAGCGAGTTAGAGCGATTTCTGCGTCAAAAACGCGAGGATGTCGCTTTTCGTGTTGCGTGTTTGCGTAATTAAGAAAATGTTTATGCCAAACGAAAGAACACGTCGAGACCTCTCAGTTGACCTATCGCACGCCGCTCTACGACGTAAGACGAGCGAGTAATAGCCGTTTTCAGTTTGAAGCTTCGAGTTACTGTAGCGCGCGCAGTTCAAACTTTTGAATTTCGAAGTCTCTTAGCGACATTACCAGTAAGTCGAGAGCTATCCATAAAGCCCAAGATCGCCTTCCTACCACTTTCCAACGCTGAGATATAAGAGCGTGACGGACGGACGAACGCACGGACGAACGGACGCAAAGCTCTCGTAGGGGTTCGCCCGGCTGAGGCCGGCCGAAAAAATGCACCCGTTTATACCTACGGTGAAACGTAAGGATGGTAAGTTCAGCTGCTCGCCCTTTAAACATCAATAATCGGACTACAACGTAGGTCACCTACACGGACGGGACGACGAAACTATGCATACTATGCCATGCGATTTTGAACGTTTTGGGTATGTTGTCAACGATAAGGAAGAACGATGGTGAATTCAACTGCCGGCCTTTGTAAAGGTCAGTAATCGGACTTTCGTACATCGCGAACACCCAGTGGACTAACACAATCTCAAATCTCTGCTCAAATATTCAATTCTTGAAACATCTCCACCATACTGTACACCACTACCTGCAGGCGGCCTTCTCCCCGTCTCTAACGGCGTAGAGGAGCGAAAGGCAAAAAGCGGAGTGGTTGGTGAGCAGTGCCAGTCTCCAGCCCACTAGAGCCAGTTGCACCAGGTCTAGACTGGGCCGAAGCTCCTCCTGCGCCTCCTCCTCCAGAAAGACGAACCAGTTGTGGAGGCCGCAGAACAGCAGGTTCCCAGAGGCCAGGGCCAGAACGGCCACGATCTGAGAGCCGAATCCCAGGGGAAAAAGCGCCACCACGCCAAGCACGAGAAGGGCGCCGTTCGCCACGATGGCGGCGGGACTCAGCAGGCGTTGGCTTCCCTCCAGCAGCACATCGAAGGTGGTCAGGTTCTGAGTGGGGTCCACAGTGGAAGCGGTGAGGTTCCCTCTGGAAGGGAGGAATTACCTAATCAGTCAGAGACAGACGGTCGTATGCCTACACTTTTCCAAGCTCTGGAACGGCGGCTTGTTGCGGTGTTAACTTCTGACGAGGACTTGGCTTGAGAAAAAACACCTCTCCACTCCACTCCCAATGTTCAGAGAGATGCATGCTGGATAACATCGTTAAGCGCGGGCGTTCAAAACGCATTGCGTACCATTGCGTAGTTCACTGAGTTGTCTAAGCTGGTTGTCGTGTTGGTGATACTCCCACATCGAAGCGTTTAGACTGCAGGGCCGCAGCTTGCGCAGTCTAGGTGTCCAACCCACTCACGCACAATCGCAAACTCATCCTGTTCTGCTCCACAAAAACATCTTCTCCTCTCCAAATGAGGCGAGCTGTACGTACAGAACGGCAAAATTAGCACATGCACTTTTTCAGGCTTGCAGAATATCCGCAATGATGAGCTCGTTGGCTTTCTTCTCGCTATTCAGGGAATTGTTTCCACCCTTGAACTCCACTCTTCTCTCTGCCCGCTTCATCTGTGAGCTAACCGTGGGCACGCTGTAGTGAGCGCCGTTGGCTACCGCCGTCGTAGTAGTACCCGCCTTTCCAACTTGTGCCGCCGGCGCTTCCAAATGGTAGTGATAATGCGTCTCAGATTCCTCGATGGCGTTGGGCGGACAGCGGATGACGGTAAGGTTGGAGGTGTCCGACTGCCTGCCGCCTAGGCGCTGGCTGTCGCCCGAGCCTCGAGTCGACTGCGAGTTGGAGTTGGAGCGAATCGTGCCGATGTCCTGGAACTTGGTGACTACAGTGTGGTTGGTCTGCCCGCTGAGCATGGGCGAGCCGTCGACGTTCAGGTGCCCTCCCGCTGCGCTGACGCCCCTGCAGAGCAGCAGGAGACGCAGCTCGTCCATGGCAATCGCCAGAAAGAGGGGCTCGAAGAGCGCGTGCAGGTAGAGCAGCTCCATGTCCACCAGGTAGTTGTTGAGCAGCGGCACCGTCGTCAGAATGTGGACGCCGAAGCGACACGCCAGCAGCGTTTGGCCCACGAAGAGGCGATTGCCGAAGGAGCGCCGCAGCTGCGTCTCGTCCTTCATGCGCTTGTCGACCTTGGCGAAGACCGTCAGGGCGAACACGAAGGCCCCGATCAGCTCCAGGCCGTAGAGTAGACGCAGCGTCACTTCGCCCGCCTCCAGGCCGACTACGGCAGCACCCAGAAACACGGGCGCGGGGAGACAGAGCAGCGAGGTCAGGGAAACGAGACCGGCGGCCCTGGAAACGGAAAAGGTGTATTGTTATGCAAAATGCAAACGCGCGATGAAGACCTAGTATCGCTAGCTTTGCAAATGAACCTGTTCATATCTCTGCGGAAACGCAAGGGTGGCGAGTTATGTAGGCTATCCATCGTTTAAACATCATTGGACTACCTGTATGTATCGCACACGGACGGGACGACCAAACTATATAGGCTATACGTTTTGGAACGTTTTGGGTTTGCCAACAACAAGGAAGAAGGATGGTGAATCCAACTGTGTCCTGCGTGCCTTGCAAAGCTCAGTAACCGGACAATGTTGCTCCATCGATAGCGTAAATTAACACTATCTCAAATCTCTACTCACATATTCAATTCTTGAAACATCTCCATCATACTGTACACCACTACCTGCAGGCGGCCTTCTCCCCATCTCTGACAGCATAAAGTAGGGAGAGGCAGAAGGCGGAGTGGTTGGTGAGCAGGGCCAGTCTCCAGCCCACCAGGGTCAGTTGCACCAGGTCCAGGCTGGGCCGAAGCTCCTCCTGCGCCTCCTCCTCCAGAAAGACGAACCAGTTGTGGAGGCCGCAGAACAGCAGGTTCCCAGAGGCCAGTGCCAGAACGGCCACGATCTGAGACCCGAATCCCAGGGGAAAGAGCGCCACCACGCCAAGCACCAGAAGGGCGCCGTTCGCCACGATGGCGACTGGACTCAGCAGGCGCTGACTGCCCTCCAGCAGCACCAGCGCATTGTTGCAGTCGCTTGCTTTGCTGGCCAAATTCTGGCGAGAAACATCTCTCCGCTCCAAATGTGCAGAGAGATGCCGACTACCAACGACTGAGTGACAGTCATGACGACATGTTCATCGCGGACTATCAAAGTGTACCTGAACCTATGAAGAGCCAGGATTATCGGAGCGGCTCCGTGTGTCGGTCAAATTCGCACTGTGAAACATCTGCGTGCAAGTTTCGATTCTTGACCACTGGAAAAGTGCGAACATTGACGTGCAATGATCGACAATTACTGACAAGGAAACATCTTCTCCTCTTCAAATGAGGCGAGCTGTACAGACCGGTAAAATACATATGTGCGTGCACCTTATCAAGCTTGCAGAATATCCGCAATGATGAGCTCGTTCGCTTTCTTCTCGCTATTCAGGGAATTGCTTCCACCCTTGAACTCCACCCTTCTCTCGGCACGTTTCATCTGTGAGCTAACCGTGGGCACGCTGTAGTGGGCGCCGTTGGCTACCGCCGTAGTCGTAGTACCCGTCTTTCCGACTTGTGCCGCCGGCGCTTCCAACTGGTAGTGGTAATGTGTCTCCGACTCCTCGATGGCGTTGGGCGGACACCGGACCGACCTTGGCGAAGACCGTCAGGGCGAAC
>JASAMZ010001337.1:10000-12990 GCA_030248115.1 Linhomoeus sp. GSCO2_2 | reverse complement strand
TGGGGGTGGGGGTGGGGGGGGTGGGGGGGTGGGGGGGTGGGGGGGGGGTGGGGCTGGGGTGGGGGTGGGGGTGGGGGTGGGGGTGGGGGTGGGGGTGGGTGGGCGGGGGGGGTGTGGGGTGGGGGGGGGGGGTGGGGGGTGGGGGTGGGTGGGGTGGGGGTGGGTGGGTGGGGGGGTGGGGGTGGGTGGGGTGGGGGGGGGGGGGGGGGGGGGGGGGGGTGGGGGTGGGGGGGGGGGGGGGGGGGGGGGGGGGGGGGGGGGGTGGGGGGGGGCGGGGTGGGGGGGGGGGGGGTGGGGGGGGGTGGGGGGGTGGGGGTGGGGGGGGTGGGTGGGGGTGGGGGGGGGGGGGGGGGGGGGGGGGGGGGGGGGGGGGGGGGGGGGGGGGGGGGGGGGGGGGGGGGGGGGGGGGGGGGGGGGGGGGTGGGGGGGGGGGGTGGGGGGGGGGGGGGTGGGGGGAGTGTGGGTGGGGGTGGGTGGGGGGGGGGTGGGTGGGTTGTGAGTGGGTGGGTAGGTGGGTGGGGTGGGGTGGGGGTGGGTGGGTGGGTGGGGGTGGGTGGGTGGGTGGGGGTGGGGGTGGGGTGGGGTGGGTGGGTGGGTGGGGTGGGCTGGGCCTGGGGGGGGTGGGGGGGGGGGGGGGGGGTTTGGTGGTGGTGGTGGGGGTGGTGGTGGGCTGGGGGGGTGGGGGTGGGGTGGGGTGGGGTGGTGGTGGGGGTGGGGTGGGGGTGGGGTGGGGTGGGCTGGGGGGGGGGGGTGGGGTGGGGCTGGGGGTGGGGTGGGGGTGGGGGTGGGCTGGGCTGGGAGTGGGGTGGGGGTGGGGGTGGGGGTTGGGGTGGGGTGGGCGGGGCTGGGCTGGGGTGGGCCTGCTGGGCCTGCTGCTGCTTGGCTGGGCCTGCTTGGTCCTGCTGTGGCCTGTGCTGGGCCTGCTGGGCTGGGCCTGCTGGGCCTGCTGGCCTGCTGGGCCTGTGCTGGGCTGCTGCTGCTGTGCTCTGGGCCTGTGCTGGGCTGGCTGCCTGGCTGCCTGGCTGCTTGCCTGGCCTGTCTCTGCCTGCTGCCTGCCTGCTGGCTGCCTGCCTGCTGCCTGCCTGCCTGCCTGCCTGCTGCCTGCCTGCTGCCTGCTGGCTGCCTGCCTGCCTGCCTGCCTGCTGCCTGCTGCCTGCCTGCCTGCCTGCTGCCTGCCTGCCTGCCTGCCTGCCTGCCTTGCTGCCGCTGCCTGCCTGCCTGCCTGTCAGTGGGTGAAGCAGGAGTTCGTCCCGGCCGTGCTGCGGACCAAGTTCGTGCCGCTGATCAACATCATGACCCAAGACAACCTGGCGAAAATCGACCCCGCCGTCTTCGCCGACGTCGAGAAGGTCAAGGCCCTGCGCCGGCTTCTGACGCGCGGCTACCGGAGACTCTGCGACGAGCCCGACTTCTACCACATCGACTGCTTCCAACTGGTCGAAGGCTGCGGCGTCAACGACCGCTGTCGCTGGGACCAGCGCTGCCTCAGTCGACTCGACTAGAAGGACAACCGGACGCTCCACATCGCCTGCGACGACGTCAAGGACGTCATCGTGATTGCCGACTTGGGCAACCCTCAAGGCCGCTTGGTCCTCTACGACCCGGCAAGCGTTGCATACGGGAACGTCGTCTTCCATAGCCTTCCAATGCGCGTGGTGTTCGCGGGTGGTGGTGCGGTACCGTCGCACCAGATGGGGTTGGGTCTCAATAAGTGCCCCCAAATTCTGAATGAGCGCCCCCAAATTTTGAATGAGTGCCCCCCAAATTCTGAATGAGTGCCCTCAGGGTTCAGAGGCGCGCTACTACTGCGGCCGTGGGAATCGCCTGCCGGGCAGGGCACAGCAGGCCTGAGTAGGAGGTGAAGTACAGGGTGGGCCAATTAAGTGTTCCCGATTCTATTTGGTTACAACTCAGCCGTTTATAAACGAATCCTTCTGAAATTTTAACACAACATAGACACACCTTTAGAATTTTTTCTGACCAAATTTTGGCGAATTCAATCGCTTCGTACGTTAATTACGCACGTTTTCGTGACCGCCGTCGATTTCTACCACCTTCTGGAGGCGCTCATGGTACGACAGCTTGTTTTTGGCCCATTTCTAGCGTGATTTTGCCCAAACTGTCTGCAATACGAAGTTTAACCTGCTGTTCTTCAGGTGGACGGTGGTGGACCTGTGCGGATCTAATGGCATCCGTGTGCGGATCTTCGGTACGGCCGGTAGAGAAGAGCTACAGCGGAGATCGACACATCAGAAGATTTCCCAGACGATTTCGAAGATCGGACGAGATTTCGGAAGTCGTGGACGCATTTTTTAGTTGAAAAGATCCCGCAAAATGTAAAAATGGATCGGCGCAATGCGAAATTTTTTTATTTTGACGAAATTTCAACACATGATAGAGCTCGAAAAGACGATATTCAACGCAAGTTACCGCATGTCGCTACGATACACCGTTCACGAGTTATGGCATGCCAAAGTTTGCACTGCTTTATTCATCCCTATGACCCCTATGTTGAAGTGGGGACAAACTTTAGGTCATAACACGTGAACGGTGCATCGTAGCGGCATGCGATAACTTGCGTTGGATGCGTCTTTTCGAGCTCTTATCATGTGTTGAAAATTCGTCAAAATAGAAAAACTCGCATTGCGCCGATGCGTATTTTACATTTTGCGGATCTTTTCAACCGGGAAATCTCGCGTAACTTCCGAAATACGCTACGGATCTTCGCGCAACAAAGCTCGATCTTCATGAAATCGTCTGGGGAACCTGCTGGTGTGTCGATCTCCGCTGTAGCTCGTCTCTAGCGGCCGTACCGAAGAACCGCACGGATGCCATCAGATCCACACAGGTCCACTTGAAGAACAGCAGGTTAAGATCCTGAATGTCCGTAGGCTACGCGCCGTTCACATTGGTACACACAAAGTCCCACAAGAGTGCGTGAGGTGTGGCGAGCGTATCGGCCAGTGCATGTTGGGCTATCCTTGTCCATT
>JASAMZ010001337.1:0-5000 GCA_030248115.1 Linhomoeus sp. GSCO2_2 | reverse complement strand
TGTGGAGTATAAAAACGTTAGACTGAGCATGTGGAAAGCCGAGCCTCTGTTTACACTCCACCGGCCACTATCAGTTACGAGGACTTCGCCGTCGCCTACTACGACCAAAAGGTGGTGGCCTGCGGCGGGATGTATGCCTTCGAGTATAGGGGGTCTTTCGACAAGGAACCTCTAGCCGACTGCTTCTTTCTCGACACGACTGGCGAATTGGAGGACTCCTTTCCGCAGACCGGCTGGAGGCCGTTCGCCAGTATGACGTCCGGACGCTACAACTTCCACCTGGGTGGCGTGGCGCAAACGTATATGTACGTGATGGATGCGTACGCATCCATTCTTCGATGCGTCAACGCATACAGTACGCAAAGCTTTCCCAGTACGCATACCCGAACAAAACTACGTATGTACGCGAACCGTTTGCGTGCGCGTACGAACGGCACACTCCGCTACAAAAGTGGCCAATTTTGGTCAATTTTACCCACAGGTCAACTTACAGCTAACAACTTTTGCCATGAATTTTTCTGCATCTGCAATCTTGAGTCAAGATTGAGGGGTTGTCTGTTGTTAACCGCGAAGTGAACACGACCAGTTGTTTCCACTTTTGAAGACAGAAATGCCTACCTACAGCTAATTCGGTGTGAGATTTTCGCAGTGTACCTATGTTGTAGGCATACGCATATCCATCGCAACCTTATTTCGCCCGGCCTCAGCCGGGCGAACCCCAACGAGAGCTTATCGTCCGTGCGTTCGTGCGTCCGTTACGCTCTCAGATCTCAGCGTTGGAAAGTCGTAGGAAGGCGATCTTGGGTTCTACGGAAAGGTCTTGACTCACTGAGAATTGCGCTAAGAGGTTTCGAAATTCAAAAGTTTGAATTGCGCGCGCTACAGTAACCCGAAAGCCAAAACGGAAAACGGCTCTAACTCGCTCGTCTTACGTCGTAGAGCGGCGTGCGATAGGTCAACTGAAAGGTCTCGACGTGCGCTTTCGCTTGGCATAAAAAAGTTTCTTAATTACGCAAACACGCAACACGAAAAGCGACATTCTCGCGTTTTTAACGCAGAAATCGCTCTAACTCGCTCAGCGTGCGTCGTAGGGAGACGATCTTGGGTTGGTTGGATAGCTCTCGACTCACTGATCATTTGTTCTTCTATTGGTCGAAACTCAAAAGTTTGAATTGTGGGAGCTACAGTAACCCAAAGGCTTAAAACGCGAAACTTATCTAACTCGCTCGTCTTCCGTCATAGAGAGACGATCTTGAGTTCGTTGAATAGATTTCGGCACACTGATAATTCCGTTAAGAGAACTCGAAATTCAAAAGTTTGAATTGCGCGCGCTACAGTAACCCGAGGGTCGAAAACGCAAAACGGCTCTAATACGCTCGTCTTACGTCGTAGAGCGGCGTGCGATAGGTCAACTAAAAGGCCTCGACGTGTTCTTTCGTTTGGCATTAAAAGTTTTCTGAATTACGCAAACACGCAGCACAAAAAGCGACATTGTCGCATTTTCAGCATAGAAATCGCTCTAACTCGTTCAGCGTGCGTCGTAGAGAGACGATCTTGAGTTTGTTGAATAGGTTTCGGCACACTGATCATTCCGTTAAGAGAAGTCCAGATTCGAAAGTTTGAATTTCGCGAGCTACAGTAACTCAAAGGTTCAAACAGCAAATCGGCCGTAACTCGCTCGCCTTACGTTGTAGAGCGGCATTCGTTCGACCGTTTGAAAGCTTACGTTGAGGCAGTTGTTGAACGGTCATTCCTAAAGAAATACTTTTGTTTTTTTAAACCCTTGCCTCACGAACAACTTTACCTGCTAAAAAAATTAATCCCGGGCGATCCCAATGTTGCCCTGCAAGAACCCCTCAGAAAGGAGCGTGTCAGAAGTAGCGCATGAATAGTGGACTCCGGGCGGGCGCGCGTCATATCGGAAAGGCTTCGAAATACTTTACAAAAGTATCCACTCTTTTACTCTTCCACTTTAAAACACTCACAAACCACTCTGTATTAATAAAACAACTCAACTTTTTTAAAACAGCTTGTTTTCCATGCCACTACGCAATACGCCTACGCAATTAGTTTGTTTGCGTTGACGCATACGGAATTCCTGTGCTGGCCATCAGTACTGCCCAGTGTCCTGTCTACTGTGTGTGTGTGTGTGTACATATTCATCACAAGCAACACTGGTGCCTCCCCCCCCCCCCCCCCCCAAGGTCCAACCTTGACATAACGGACATAACCTGCTCCCAACCCCAACACCCACGGTCGAGTTTCAAAGACGCAAATTCTGCGCGCTGCGCTGACCCAGAAGTTCAGAACGGAAAATGGTTACGATGCTGTGAAAATTGAGGCCGGCCGAACAAGGTTAGGCGCGAAGAAAATTGTGAATGTCCCCCCCCCCCCCCATTAGTGATGGCAATTTCAAAATCTTAAAAACCGGTTCGTAAAAACCGGGTAAAACCGGGCAAGTACTCACCGGGTTTTCAAGTTGCCATCCTTACCCCCCACCTTCCTCCAACGCGAACACATACCTACCGATGTATAGGTAGGTGTGTTGTTTCGCCTGCGGCCCTTGCTTGCGCGACGTGTGGCCCAGTGGTGGCCAACGAAGAGCTGTACGCCATTGGAGGAGAGTCGCCGTCGTACGTCCAACTGACGACCATCGAGAAGTTCGACCGACACCAGAAACGCTGGATTCAGCTGAGAGAGGAACTGGTGCATCCACTCAAGAAAACCCAGATTCCCTTAGTTGTACACAGAGCGGCGTTGCCGTGACCAGGGGTGACCATAGTAACTGAAACTAGTTTCAGTTTCAGTTTCAGTTTCTATAAATATACTGAAACTGAAACTGAAACTGAAACTAAAATAGTCAGCCATATTTAAACTGAAACTGAAACTGAAACTCCACAAAAGGAATCAGTATTAGTGCAATACTGAAACTAGTTTCAGTACGCACTACTGAAACCAGTTTTACTTTCAGTTTCAGTATTCGAGGCGTTTGCTTGGCTCATCTTAGGCTGATTTGGCACTTCGCCTATTTAAGACGGAAAAACTTGGGATGCACCTAATTTATGGTAATCAGCAACGCAGCAACGCATCCATGCCTGATTGCATTTGCACGCACGCTTTACTGCCGCGAGCAGCGCACTTAATACTGAAACTCAGTTTCAGTAACTGAAACTGAAACTCAAGAAATTTCTTTACTGAAACTGAAACTGAAACTGAAACTAAAATGAGAACTGGTACTGATACTGAAACTGAAACTGAAACTAAATCAGTTTCTATGGTCACCCCTGGCCGTGACACGGGACGACGCGGGCGAATTTGCTTTCCGTTTCTTGTAAGTGATACGAACTACGGGCCGAACAGTCTAAAGAGCACCAATACTTCACGGCAAGTAACAAGCTACCACCGCTCATTCTTGGAGTTCTGGTACTGGTTGCGCAGTCCGATGCTAATGTAGCCGTCGACTATATGCGTCCCGTCGTCGTCGCCGTTGCACACCGCTCAAATGGATGTTCCATCGCCCTTTGTGCGTGACTGATTCTCATCTCATCAGGCCAGAGCTGAGGGCGAAGCTCATCAAGAATTCGGCCTGGGTGCGTTTGTCCGTGCTTGCGTCCGTGCCTCACGCTTGCTTCGAGTTTTGAACAACTCGCTCGCCTCCACTGACGTGCTAGAGAGGTTAGTGGCATCCGGTAACCCACGGACTCCTACTGAACCGTCGAAGCCAGAATAAGCTGTTAAAGTCGCGCGTTACAGTATCTTAAACAAGAGTCATATAGGAGTAAACTTGGTCGAACCAAATCGTAGTTGAAAGGAGACGCAAGTGAACAGTCTAGACCACCAGATGCTCTCAGAGTTGCAAATTGCCAGTCATGTTTGGCTTCAGTTAGCATTGATTGTGTGATGGAAGCCCTACTGCAACGCAAGATTAAGTGATGTATTGCGCTACAGTACATCCGTTCAAAACGGCTTAAGGTTGCATGTAAGTGAACTCACGCTTGTTCTTTGGAAGATCGCTCGCAAAGACTTGCGTACACGCAAAGGCTCGCTTCCCGCCTGCGGCACGTGCAGCGAGATGCTTATTAGCAAAAGCAGGGTACTTTGGGTGATACTGAGAACTGCCATGTCTAATGGTAGCTAAACAGTCGAGAACTACAGTATTGCTGATCTTGAAACACAGAGTTCCCAGAACGGAATATCATCTCCGTTTGGCGCCAGAACAATAGAGCAGAAAGCCCGACCTTGACCCAGAAGCCAAAATGGATACTACGCCGCGCTCTGCCAAAATTTCCGGTCAGAGTAGGCCTATTTATGAGTTCTTACAGGAACATTAGGTAGAGTGCGATGTGACCATAGGGTTTCTTTGCCACGCGCGCTGCGAACAGAAAAGTTGTTCGTTCGGCTATAGGGTGCAGGAAAACAAAAGCCTATGCAGGATAGCGAAGCCCTCGAAATGTTTCCTGCTTACTACAAATGTACACATTACTGTACTCACAACGTATTTACTATGTCTACTTTACAAGACGATTTTCCCACGTTGCTGGGACAAAGTCGTGGTATGGGACGGAATTGCAGTTGGTTACTTGCGAAATAATATGGTTTTCGGCCGAACAAAATCTCAGCCAAAGCCAAATCTCAGCCGTTTCTTCACAGCATCAATGCTAACTTGGAATCACCATAGTAACGAACGCACCAAACTACATACACATTGGAGTGTACACATCAACAAACCACGAATCAATTGGTATGGTAACTTGAAATGTGTAAGAAAAGATTCATGTGGTACGGTACATGGTACACAGCGAATAGGATCACGAGTACCCGACCAATCGTAAGTCGATTTTCGAGCGATAAAACCAACATACCAATGCACGAATGGTTGCTCGCACTGCTATGCACTAGTATACGGTAACCAAAATGGACTCAGTGTGAAGCTTACTTAGCCACCAATCAGCGCACCAATCGCAGCGTTTAGTCTTCCAATAGAAAAGCGAAAGATTCTT
>JASAMZ010001335.1:0-21863 GCA_030248115.1 Linhomoeus sp. GSCO2_2 | reverse complement strand
GACTAGGCGGAGATTGAAGGCCTTAGCAGTAGGAGATTGTAGGCTAGGCGGAGATCGTAGGCTTGAGCAGGAGGAGATCGTAGGCTAGGCGGAGATTGCAGGCCTGAGAAGGACGAGATCGTAGACTAGGCGGAGATTGAAGGCCTTAGCAGGAGGAGATTGTAGGCTAGGCGGAGATCGTAGGCCTGATCGGGAGGAGATCGTAGGCTAGGCGGAGATCGTAGGCCTGAGAAGGACGAGATCGTAGACTAGGCGAAGATTGAAGGCCTTCGCAGTAGGAGATTGTAGGCTAGGCGGAGATCGTAGGCTTGAGCAGGAGGAGATCGTAGGCTAGGCGGAGATCGTAGGCCTGAGAAGGACGAGATCGTAGACTAAGCGGAGATTGAAGGCCTTAGCAGGAGGAGATTGTAGGCTAGGCGGAGATCGTAGGCTTGAGCAGGAGGAGATCGTAGGCTAGGCGGAGATCGTAGGCCTGAGAAGGACGAGATCGTAGACTAGGCGGAGATCGTAGGCCTTAGCAGGAGGAGATCGTAGGCTAGGCAGAGATCGTAGGCCTTAGCAGGAGGAGATCGTAGGCTAGGCAGAGATCGTAGGCCTTAGCAGGAGGAGATCGTAGGCTAGGCAGAGATCGTAGGCCTTAGCAGGAGGAGATTGTAGGCTAGGCGGAGATGGTAGGCCTTAGCAGGAGGAGATCGTAGGTTAGGCGGAGATCGTAGGCCTGAGCGTTGTCGGACAGCGAACGCGGCGATGTCACTGAGCTTCAGATCAGCTGTACAGACAACCGTATCGTGGGAATAGTTGCACTTGGTATTAAGGTACACGTTCTCAAGACACTTTCTCCTGATGCGGCTAACGATGGGCAGAAAGTTCACTATACTGATTACCAAAATTTGATCACCGAAGTCTGCCAAGTATTTATCAAATAGTTTCAGATTTTATAATTAAAGAAATTAGGGATATCTTCAAGGTTTTTGACAAAATTCCCAAATTTTGACAATTTCAAACAGTTTTAATATCAGAATATCTTTGCGTTGATGTGTTGGGCATTATCTGTCAAGTGATTAGCAAATAGTTGCTGATTTCCTAATTAACGAAATTAGGGATATTTTCAAGCGTATTGTCAAAAATGCCAAATTTTGACAATTTCAAACAGCTTAAATTTTAAAATGTTTTTTCACGGATATATCGAGCATAGCCTGCCAAGTATAGCAACTCGTTCTAGATTTTATAATTAACAAATTTTGGGATATTTTCAAGGTTTTGTTAATATTTCCAAATTTCGACAATTTCAAACATCTTTAATTCCTGAATATCTTTGCGTTGATGTGTTGGGCATTGTCTGCCAAGCATTGAACGAATAGTTTCAGATTATACAATTAACGAAATTAGGGATATTTCAAGGGTATTGTTGAAATTCCCAATTTTCGACAATTTCAAATAGCTAGAATTTCAGAACATCTTTGCGCGGTTGTGTCGGGCATAGTCTTCCAAATATTTAGCAAATAGTTCTAGATTCCATAATTAAAGAATTTAGGTATATTTTCAAGGTTTTTGTCAAATTCGTCATACATCTCTGTATACGTCATCACCATCTTCAGACGTCATATAGGTCAATGTCATATAATTCGACAACTTCAAACCGCTTAAATTTCAAAATACCTTTGCGTGGTGATGTGTCATCGACACACCCCGGACAGACAGAGCTAGTCTGATGATACATACTGTTGCCATTCCACGTTCTGTCTGCTCGCTAGTTGGGGTTGGAGAGGCGGTGGGGAGCTCTTATCCCCGCACCCTAAGGTTTGCGCGCCGCGCTTGCACGGATCCGCCACTTCTGCTTCTGCGCTTCTACACTTACGCCCTGCCTACATATCTAGTCTCGGACTAAAGGTTGTGTTTAAGCCTGTGCAACACAGAGGCAAAACATAACAATTGGCGTGCCCCTCAACTGATCGAGCTCTGCGACCTCGTCAACGTCATGCCTGGAGAAGACCCACCTCACAACGTGGCCGCCGGTGGAGACGCTGCTCGAGCGCAAGGCCGTGGCTTGGCCATTCTCCCAGACAGGTACCTGCCATTCCCAGGGGAGCCTGCCATGCGCTTCCGCTTGTGGATTCGACTGCTGGAGGAGTACTTTCGCATGATGAATGCGCAGCTGGGTGGACGTCAGCTGAGCAATCGCGAGAAGAACGGCTATCTCCTCAGTCTTCTGGGAGCAGAGGGTGTGCGGATCTTCAGCGCCAATCCTATCATGGACCAGATTGACACAGCCACCTGGGAAGAGTTCAAAACGGCTGCCACTGCTCTATTCGACTCGCCCGTCAACAAAGTGCGCGCACACTTCGACTTCAATCGACGGATGCAGGGGAGCACAGAGACAGTGGACGAGTTCGTCACGGCTCTCAGGAGTCTCATGGCAGACTGCACCTTCAACGGCCAGGAGTCCTACCACCTCGCCATTCAGTTGGTCATGGGCTGTGCCAACATGGACACTCAGCGCAAGCTCCTCGCCGAATCTGAGGTCAATCTGGACAAGTTCATCGCCATGATGAAGGCCGACGAGGCTGCCAACCAGAACGCCAACGTTCTGCGTGAAGCTGCTGGCAAGACGGTGTCTGCCATCCAGAACCGCTCTGCCAAAGGTGGTCGCCAGAAGCCACCACAGCATCAGCGACAAACCAACGTCACACGTCACTGCTACGGCTGCGGCAGCGAACAGCACCTCTACAAGGACGCTAACGCCCTGCCAAGGACAAGAAGTGCAACTCCTGTGGCATCGCTGGTCACTTTGCCAAGGTGTGCATGAAGGGCAAGTCGCAGAGTGGACAGAAGTCAAGCGCTGCTGGACATGGTCGCTCCAGCAACAAGGCGATACGAGCGGTGCGTCACGAGCGTCAATTCAACGCCGAGTTCAGTCTCGACAATGGCCAGAAACAGTTGGTGCCAGTCCAACTTGAGGTCGACACAGCTGCGGACGCGTCTACGGTCACAGAAGGGGTCTACAGACGGCACTTCTCGCACCTGAAACTGCAGCCTGCTGACGCTCTGAGCAACTTCGACGGTTCCAGTCTCCAGACGGTGACAAGAGGCACGTTCACCACTGAGACGTGGTTCCACGGTCGTCATGCACCCGTTACCTTTCACGTGGTGAAAGACAGCTGTTCTGCTGTCTTGGGCAAAGCTGCCATTGGCTCGCTACAACTGCAATTGGATGGGTCGACGTTTCGCGTGTCTGCCATCAAACAGGAGACATTCGAAGAGTTTCTGCGCCCTTTCCCCAATGTCACGAAGAAGGAGCTAGGAGAGTTCACTGGCTTCACCCACAAGATCGAGCTGTCGCCAGATTTCAAGCCTTCTGCTCAGAAGATGCACCCGATTCCACTGGCGCGACGAGAGCTGGTCTTGAAGGAGATCGACGACATGGACAACTGTGGCATCTGGGAGGAATCCAAGCACTCTGAATGGGCCCACAACATGGTCTTTGGTGCCACTCCATAAGAGCACGACGAGAACTTGCGTCGAGTTCTCCAACGTCTGCACGACAACAACTTCCGCCTGAATGTCGCCAAGTGTGTCTTCAAGCAGAGGAAGGTCACATTTCTGGGCTTCGAGATTTCGGATCAGTGCGTCCGACCCAACCCGAAGCGCCTCGCTGCCATTGAAGCGCTGCCAGAGCCAGTCAATGTGCACGACATTCAGCAGTTCCTTGGACTCGTGAACTACTTCCACGACTTCCTGCCGAAGCTTGCTGAGCTAACTGAGCCACTGCGAGAGCTCACTCGGAAGGGCATCAAGTTCAACTGGACCGAGCGTCGCAAGAAGGCCTTCACCAAGCTGAAGCACTTGCTGCTGGAGAAGCTCGAGGTCCACATCTTTGACCCTGCCGCCGACACCATTGTTACAGTCGACGCCTCTGGTGTGGGGCTGGGAGCACTGCTGTCCCAGAGACAGAGTGGAGTGGAAGTGCCCATCGCCTTTGCCTCTCACACCCTGACCGAGTCAGAGAGAAACTACGCCGTCAACGAGAGGGAAGCCTTGGCCGCACTTTGGGCGTGCGAACACTGGGAAAAGTACCTGCTGGGACGTCACTTCACGCTGCGCTGTGACCACGCAGGACTGAACGTGCTGCTGCTGACCCAGTCTGCTTCTCGCCGCCAGTCTTCCAAATTCACCAGATGGAGCCAGAGACTGTCGCACTTCGACTTCCACGTCGAGCACTGCAAGGGCAGTGACAACAAGGTTGCCGACGCCTTGTCTCGTCTTGTCACTCCAGCTGAGCAGCCGGAGCCAGTCTGCGACCCTGACAACGACCTGCTGATTCGACAAGTCAAGTCTCTTGGAGTCTCCATGGCTCGCATCATTGCTGCCACTTCTACTAACGAAGAGCTGAAGAGCGTCTCTCAGCAGTTGGACAAGAATTGGCCAACGCGCGCCAAGGTGCCTGACAAGCTGAAGAGCTACTACAGCGTCCGACACGAGCTGACACGAGGTCCAGGCTACATCTGCAAGTCTGACAAGCTCGTGGTCCCCACCTCACTGCGACGTGAGATTCTACAGCTGGCCCACCAAGGACACCTAGGCATCGTTCGGATAAAACGCCTGCTACGCACCACTTACTGGTGGCCTGCTATCGACAAGGAGACGGAAAGCTACGTTCGTCACTGTGCTGCCTGCCAAGTGTCTGACAAGTCTGCACCCAAGGCGCACGTGCCAGTGACGCACATTCCAGTGCCAGACAAGCCCTGGGAGAAAGTCGCCATCGACATCAGTGGACCGTTCGCCACTGCGCCAATGTCTCAGCGATTTCTGGTCTCCGTGGTCGACTACCACTCCAACTGGCCAGAGGTGTTGCTCACCAACGACATCACTTCTGCCAAGCTGATACACTGGTTGGAGGAGGTCTTCGCTCGCTATGGTCTGCCCGACATTGTGATCAGCGACAACGGACCCCAGTTCATCAGCGAGGAATTCACCGCCTTCCTGACCAAAAGGGACATTCGTCACATTTGCACTGCTGTCTACAATCCAGAGGGCAATGGATTGGTAGGGGTCTTCAATCGCTTCCTGAAGCATGGTCTGCAAGCGTACACGGCTACCAAGCAGCCATGGAAGGAGTGCGTGCAACAACTACTGCTGCAGTACCGTGGAACGCCACTGGAGAGTGGAAAGAGTCCTGCAGAGTTGTTCTTGGGTCGTGCCATGCGCCTGCCGTTCCAGCCACGACGCAACGGTTTGGAAGAAGTCACTGCAGTCGTCAACACTGCACCAGCGCTGCACGAACGTCATGACGACGACACCCCTGCTATGCCGAAGAACAGTGGTCCCTACAAGGTCAACGACACCGTTCGCTTCAGACGACCCCAAGTGCTGAAAGGTCAATCGCCGTGGTCGAAGCCCATGCGCGTCACTGAAGTTCTTGGGAATTGGACATACAAGCTGTCCGACGGACAGGTCTGGAATGCCAGGAAGCTGCGAAGAGCTTTTCTGCCTGAGTCCGTCACTGCTGTGCCTGCTCACATGAAGCAACCAGAGCTTTCACCTCCGGGCACCCACCTGGGCTACAGACCGCCCACTCCACCCCTGCCGCGCCGTTCTGGAAGGGCCCGGAAGAAGCCTGACCGCTTTGAGGCTGCCGACTTTCGGAAAGGAGGGGGGAAATGATGTGTCATCGACACACCCCGGACAGACAGAGCTAGTCTGATGATACATACTGTTGCCATTCCACGTTCTGTCTGCTCGCTAGGTTTGCGCGCCGCGCTTGCACGGATCCGACACTTCTGCTTCTGCGCTTCTACACTTACGCCCTGCCTACATATCTAGTCTCGGACTAAAGGTTGTGTTTAAGCCTGTGCAACACAGAGGCAAAACATAACACGTGGATGTATCGGACTCTAAGCCCAAAAGAATAGGGCGTCGTCCCATTTGTACCTCTTTCAATAGGGCGTCGTCTTATTTAGGCACATCTATTGCACCATCTGGCTGCGGCAAAATTTGTCTGATCCATTTATGGATCAGCTGCCACAACTACATGCGGCGAATCTTCTGATCCATTTGTGGATCAGGTACCACGAACAAATCCAAGACCAATTGCGGCGATACTCCACCAGATTGCCGACTAAATGTCTAGCGGCACTTCACTATCCAGAGCACACTATCGCGCACACGCTCTCAAGTCTACACTGATGCCAACGTGGTGCCCCAGTTTTTACACAAAGCTTGTTGAGACTCGATTTTGTTAGAGTGGAATTATCACGCACGCAGAGCTCTCCTAAGGTTTCGCCCGGGTGAGGCTGGCGTAAAAATATTTCGCACCTGAAAGCGCTCATTTCAACGGTGCCGTTGACGAGTGCCGGGCCTGGGAATGGAGCACTCCGGTTGATTCCACCAGGTTGTACGCCGGTGGTAGGACGCAGACGCCGGTTGTAGTTCAGCAGTTGCAGCACCGTATAGAGAGCGACGATGACCATTACCGCAGCCACCTGTCTTCGACTTGGAAGTCTACGATAAACACATTCCATTTTAGAGGAGGCAAACTATTGACGTCAAAAGGACGAGTCGTTCAGTATTGATTGAGGATTAGAGTGCTGAATAAGGAATGCTTGCTATGTGTACGCTGACACGTGGAGTTCCACCACAAACAAAACGAATGTTAGAAACGTGTGCGTAACACGACGCAATGTATGCAACTTATCCACTCGAGCAATGAAGCAACAAGCTCCGGTATTAAAAAGTTGAGTTTGTATTCTGACTGACTTTGCAAAGAGTTGCGTTCTTTCTGCAGAGAGTGCGAGAGTTCATCGCCCGCACGCTCCGCTTCACGACCCCCCGCTTCGCAAGAGGGTATTGCATAGCAATATTGATTTCGCCCGCGATTTGGCTTTTAGAGCAAGAACATCCCTCTTTCAAGCAACGTTTTCAAAAAAAGTGACAAAAACTTGTAAAAGTTTTGGCAAACACTTGACAGAGCACAAAACAGCGCACTACGAGCAATCAAACCGTGTCGCACATCTGCATGTAGCAAACAGCGATCTTAGTGTTAAAATATCGAGAATGGCGTTTTCTGCGGTGCGTCCTTGCGTTATTGAAAAATCTTTGCTGCCGCGTGAAAGAGCACGCCGAGAGCTTTCACCTGACGTGTCGATTGCCACTCTACGACGTAAGACGAGCGAGTTAGAGCCGTTTTGTGCTTTTGCACATTTGAGTTACTGTAACTCGCGAAATTCAAACTTTTGAGTTTCGACCAATGGGAGAGCAAATGATCAGTGAGTCGGGAGCTATCCAAAAAGCTCGAGATCGTCTCTCTACGACGCAAGTTGAGCGCGTTAGAGCGACTTCAGCGTCAAAATGCCGAGAATGGCGTTTTCCGCGGTGCGTGTTTGCGTAATTGAAAAAACTTTTGCAGACGCATGAAAGAAAACGTCGAGAGCTTTCACCTGACGTGTCGCTTGCCACTCTACGACGTAAGACGCGCGAGTTAGAGCCGTTTTGTGCTTTTGCACCTTCGAGTTACTGTAACTCGCGAAATTCAAACTTTTGAGTTGCGACCAATTGGGGAACAAATGATCAGTTAGTTGGGAGCTATTCAAAAACCTCGAGATCGTCTCTCTACGACGCAAGTTGAGCGCGTTAGAGCGATTTTAGCGTCAAAATGCCGAGAATGGCGTTTCCCGCGGTGCGTGTTTGCGTAATCGAAAAAACTTTTGCAGACGCATGAAGGAGCACGTAGAGAGCTTTCACCTGACGTGTCGATTGCCGCTCTACGACGTAACACGAGCGAGCTAGGGCCGTTTTGCGTTTTGACCTTCGGGTTACTGTAGCGCGCGCAATTCAAACTTTTGAATTTCGAAACCTCTTAGCGGAATGATCAGTGAGTCGAGACCTATCCGTAGAGCCCAAGATCTCCGCTCTACGACTTTCCAACGCCGAGATCTGGGAGCGTTACGTACGCACGCACGTACGTACGCACGTACGCACGCACGCACGCCGAGCTCTCGTATAGTCTCGCCCGCCTGAGGGCGGGCGAAAAAACGACGTGATGAATGAGGAATACTAGCTATGGGCGCCGACACGTGGAGTTCCACCATGCACTAACACGACGCAGTGCATCGGGTTGAGCGCGTAAGCCTCAACCTAATTTGTTCGGTCAAAGGCCAGTGCGCCCCCGGGGACTAACGGTTAGTACTACGTCATATAGGTACCCGTAAAGTGCCGAATAGAGGAAGATCTCCAAATAGTGGTAGTCTCCAAATAGTGGTAGGGTGTAGGGGAACTTTGAAACAATAGTGGTAGGTCTCCAAATAGTGGTACACGCCTTTCACTTTCTTGAGCGATACCATACATTTATGCATATAACAACGCCACAGGTGAATCAAGATCGTCAACTGCTGACTGTTTTAAGCAATCTCAAGTCAATATAGATCATAATTATAGAAGACAGCAAGGAATTTGGTCATTCTAAGCCTCTTTGGTTGTCCTTAATGTTACAACAGAGAGGATTGAAACAATAGTGGTAGGTCTCCAAATAGTGGTAGTCTCCAAATAGACCGATCGGGCTGAAATTTCACCATAGTTGTTCATAGTAACAAAAAGTATTGTGCAAAAATTTTAGCCGAATCGGTTGAGTGGTTCCCGAGATATTAAACAAAAACTCTCAAAAAATTCATCAATCTTCATCACACTGTCAGGTTTTCAGCCTCGTTCTCGCGAATGGCAAAAGCTAGAGCAGAGTTTTATGGCTCGTTAGAATTGTCTAGTAATGGCATTCGTTGTATAAAACAAGTCTCTTTTAAAAAGCGGAGTGGTTTTGAGCTTTGAATTTTTACTGAGATTGTAGCAAGGCCCTTTCTGGTTTCGTGCAGCGTCTTTGACTCTCCTCGCGACTACACTTTTTGGAGTGGTCTTGCTACGCAACATTGGTATCGCTCGGGTTTAATTCTTTACACCAAGAAAATCATCTTTTCAGACTAAATTTAAAAAAGACACTGGAATCTAACGCAAAACTACAGGTTAATTGCGAGCATGATTTGATGTTGGCTTGCAGTGTCAAGACCGCCTCTCTGCAATGCACAGGTGCCAAATAACAAACCAAAATCTGCAGTTTTTATCGCGTTTTGGTTACTGTATGTAGCTCTCTCATTGACCTTTTGAAACTTTTTGTTGTCGGGTTCTTGCTCAGGAGGTCGAGCGCTTCATTTTGATATGCGATTCGACTAGGTTCGATGAAGTTTTGACTTTTCGCGGACATTACTTCGGGATACTGTAGCGTGCAATTTTTAAACTTGTTATTATTTCGACGTCACAGTTCGCGAGAGTAGTCTGAGGGCTACCCGTCGATGTGTCGAACTCAACCCAGCGACGTCAGACAAGCGAGTTATTAAGCCCGAAGCAAGCGTGTCGTTTCCAGTTTTCGACGCGCTTTGGTTACTGTAGCTCTCTGTTTAAACTTTTGAAACTTTTTGTTGTCGGATTCGTGCTCAGGAGCTCGAGCGCTTCACTTTGATATGCGATTTGACTAGCTTCGGTCAACTTTTGTCTTAAAACGGACGCCACTTTGGGATACTGTAGCGCGCGAGTTTGAAAACTTATTTCAGTTTTGAACACTCAGATGGCGAGAGTAGTCCAGGGGCTACCCGTCGATGCGTCGACCTCAACCCAGCGACGTCAGACAAGCGAGTTATTACGCCTGAAGCAAGCGTATCTTTTCCAGTTTTCGACGCGTTTTGGTTACTGTAGCTCTCTGTTCAAACTTTTGAAACTTTTTGTTGTCGGATTCGTGCTCAGGAGCTCGAGCGCTTCACTTTGATATGCAATTTGACTAGCTTCGGTCAACTTTTGTTTTAAAATGGACCCCACTTTGGGATACTGTAGCGCGCGAGTTTGAAAACTTATTTTAGTTTTGAACACTCAGATGGCGAGAGGAGTCCGCAGGCTACTCGGCGATGTCTCAAACTCCGTCCTACGACGTCGGACGAGCGAGTTATTAAGCCCGAAGCGAGCGTGACGAACGAACGTACGTACGTACGTACGTACGTACGCACGCACGCCGAGCTCTTGATAGGGTTCGCTCGGCTGAGGCCGAGCGAAACAAGCTTAGAGTAAAAACTGGGTACCCGATGATGGTTGATTGGCATTGTATAGTGTGTCGTGCATTTGAGGAGTGTATTCCATAGAGTGTCAGAATAGTAAGTTGAGCATTTCTACAGGGAGTATCGCCGTAGTTACCTCGAGTTTCCAGAGAAAGTTTGTGCCATTGTTGGGCAATCGATGTCTGAAAGGCGCATTGGTGGGTACTGATCCATAAATGGATCAGGAATGTTCGCCGCAGGTTCACTTTGGAATAAAGAGGGTCTAAATGGGACGACGCCCTTTTCTATTGGGTCACAAATGCGGACGGTTGCGGTACCTTTGCTGTAGATTGCAGAACCGCACAGTGAACAGAATTGCCACGTTTTGTCTTCGATTGAATAGGTGGCAAAACATACGTTGCCGAACACATCCATGGAAAAGTATTGCTAAGTTTTAGCCATTTGAAATTGCCGAAACCTGCCATGTTTGAAAAAACCTTGAAAATATCTCTAATTTCGTGAATTCTAAAATCTGAAACTGCTGTATAATTACTTGACATACTACGCCCGATTCATCCGCGCAAAAATATTTTGAATTTTAAGTTGTTTGAAATTGTCGAAATTTGACAATTTTGAGAAAAACCTTGAAAATATCCCTAAATTCGTTAATTACAAAATATAGAACTATTTGCTAAATAGTTGGCAGACTATGCCCGACACAACCATGCAAAGACATTCTGAAATTTAAGCTATTCGAAATTGTCGAAACTTATGAATTTTAGCAATACCCTTGAAAATATACGTAATTTTGCTAATTAAAAAATCTTAAACTATTTGCTAAATACTTGGCTGACTATGCTCGATACATCCGTGCAAAGAAGTTTTGAAATTTAGGCTGTTTGAATTTGTCGAAATTTGGAAATTTTGACAAAACCCTTGAAAATATCCCTAATTTCGTTAATTATAAAATCTAAAACTATTTGAAAAATACTTGGCAGACTATGCTCGATACATCCGTGCAAAGAAGTTTTGAAATTTAAGCTGTTTGAATTTGTCGAAATTTGGGAATTTTAACAAGACCCTTGAAAATATCCCTAATTTCGTTAATTATAAAACCTGAAACTATTTGATAAATACTTGGCAGACTATGCTCAACGCATCCGTGAAAAGAAATTTTGAAATTTAAGCTGTTTGAAATTGTCGAAATTTGGGAATTTTGACAAAAACCTTAAAAATACCCCTAATTTCGTTAATTATATGCGCTGAAACTATTTGCTAAATACTTGGCAGACTATGCTCGATACATCCGTGCAAAGAAGTTTTGAAATTTAAGCTGTTTGAAATTGTCGAAATTTGGGAAATTTGACAAAAACCTTGAAAATATCCCTAATTTCGAGAATTCCAAAGTCCGAAACTATGTCACAAATTCATCGCTTAGTATGCCCTTTCCATTTCAGCAAAAAGTTTGCCGATACGACTTGTAAATAAAAATGTCATTTTTGACATTTTCATATTTTAATTGTAAATATCTCGAAATAGCGAAATTAGCAACAGAAACGGACAACAGCACGTTACTCAGCGCATTCGACTCCATTGGGTGGCACTAACCGTCATGTCTAGTTTTGTGACACAGACACACAGACAGGCACACAGACACACACACACACACACACGAACGGACAATAGCGTCCGTATATATACTCGCCGCGCTGGGGCGCCGCGAAAAAATCAACGGGATCGGCTAACCCTTTCGTGGTCAGCGACGTCTGTTAGACGTCGCGTTCAGATCATGGCCAAGATACGTATGCGCCCAGCATCATGGGCATGTTTTCAAAAACTTGGCCAAGTTTCGTGCGCTACAAGTCTTGGGCATGATGCAACAAGGCAAGTCTACCGCGGAGGGCCGAAACAGAAACTTGGGCAAGATGCGCACAAGATGGACAAGATTCACAAATGTCGATTTGTCAGAAACTTGCTCATGTTTTTAAAGAGCGAATGGCCCAGAACAGGAAAACGCCAAACAAAACAGTGATATAATCACAGCCTTGCAAGAATCTCTCAGAAAGGAGTGGGTCAGACAGAAGTAGCGCTTGAATAGTGGACTCTGGGTGTCATATCGGAAAGGCTTCGAAATACTTTACAAAAGTATCCACTCTTTAACTCTTTCACTTTAAAACACTCACAAACCACTCTGTATTGATAAAACAACTCAACTTTTTGAAACAGCTGGTTGTTTAATATCTCGGGAGCCACTCAACCGATTTGGCTAAAATTTTAGCACAATACTTCTTGTTACTAAAATATCAGCCCGATTGGTTAAGTCTACCTATGTTACATAGTACTAACCCATAGTACCCGGAGGCGCACTGGCCCCCGGCAGAACAAATTGGCAGTATCTAGAGAAGGTATTTTGAAAACGTGCACCACAAATCAATCAAGTGCAACTTGCCAGTGCAATCAAGTGCAATCAAGTGCAACTAGAAAAAGACAGCATGAAGCCGAGCCGCGTACCACGGGCATAGGCCTCACGGGGTGTAGGCCGATACACAAAACCAAACAAGAGCATTACAAAACGCATGCGAACAGCACACCGCAATGACACAATCCATCATGGTCAGGCAACATCTACACTACTTAAAAGACCGTCCTCTATCAGCCCATCTATGATACAGTTGTCTGTGCAACAGATCTAAAGCTCAGTAATATCGCCGCGTTTGCTCTATGGTATCGGCATGATACGACACTGTTCATCTGAAGCTATACCTATGGGAATACTCCACATCGAACGAAAAAGCCTGCCAACTGATTGGTGCAATCGTTCTCTACCAGGAATTTTGCTTGTTGTATATATTTCTGCGTTATGACGTTCTTGTCAATTTGTAGAATTTTAGCAAGTTGTCATGCGTTTCAATAAAATACCACATTTGCAAACAATTTCTTTAGTGTTACTAATTGTCCGCGGTCTATGCTCTTTCAATTTCTGAAGAAGTTTCACCACTAACTCATCAAGCGACAAAGCCAATTTTTGACATTTTCATATTTTGATTGATAAATATCTCTAAATTGCAATTTTTCAAAACTGTAAAACTATGTCACAAATTCTTACTGACTTAGGACCTTTTCATTTCTGCATTCACATTCGTCAATAAGTGACGTTCCATTTTTGTCAGTTTATGGAACGCGCGAGGTGTATATATACGGATGACAATGTCTGTCTGTCTGTCTGTGTGTGTCCGTCCGTCCGTCCGTGGCACCGAAGTAAGATATGTGACATATGTGGTCAAGTAGAGTCAAGGTCGCTGAGTACGGATCCGATGTCCGTTTCTGTTGCTAATTTCGCATTTTCGAGATATTCACAATTAAGAATCAAAAATGTCGAAAATCGACTTTTTCACCTGATGGGCTAACCGCGAAATTTCTTCAGAAATGGAAAGAGCACGGACCGTTGATAATTTGTAACCCAAAAGAAATTTTTTGTCAATGTGGAATTTGATAGAAATACGCAATTGTTTGTCGAAATTTCATAAATTGACAAAAATAGAACGTCATTTATTGACAAATGTGAATGCAGAAACTGAAACGTCGTGAGCCAATAAGAATTTGTGACATAGTTTTTCAGTTTTGAAAAATTGAAATTTGGAGATATTTACAATTAAAGTGTGAAAATGTCGAAAATCGTCTTTTTCGCCTGATGAGCTAGCGGCGAAATTTCTTCAGAAGTGGAAAGAGCATAGGACGTGGACAATTTGTAACACAAAAGAAATTTTTTTCAAATGTGGAATATTTCATAGAAATACGCAATTATTTGTCATAACTGTTAAAGTAACTCACCGCCCATATATGGGCGGGCCAACTCACCGTGAGTTGCGGTGAGTTGCAGTGAGTTGGGTGCTTTTTGGACTACTCTTGAAAATTTTTTGGCCAAAAATCTCGTTTTGACTAGTCCGTTCAGTAATTGGCTTGTCATTTGGTTTAGTCTGTCTGCGTGACTGTGTCATTTGGACTAATCCACTACCTGTTTTTCACCAGTCGGAATGCCATTTTTCGGGTCCGTCGCGAACTTCAACGGACACAACAACGAATTTGATGGACTAGTTTGCCCGAATTTGACGGACTAGTTCGCTGGATTTGACGGACTAGTTCGCTCAAAACAGAGTAAGTGTCCAGTTGTTACACACAATACCCTCCACACAGATATCACCAAATGGAGAAACGTGAGTATGGAG
The DNA here is from genome assembly GCA_030248115.1 of Linhomoeus sp. GSCO2_2. NCBI lineage: Eukaryota > Metazoa > Nematoda > Chromadorea > Monhysterida > Linhomoeidae > Linhomoeus > Linhomoeus sp. GSCO2_2. The sequence continues at coordinate 7,573 of JASAMZ010001335.1, read as the reverse complement.
TAGTCGAGGAAACTAATCCTAGCGTAACACCCTGTGACCGCTCAGAGCACGTACTTAGACGCATCGTGACTTAGAGGCATCGTGAAAATATTTCTTACACTGCATGTGCTGGACTACTCCGTCTATACCTGTCAAGTCTAGTGTATTCTGGCTGCCTTGTCTTGTGCAATAAAATGGTTATTCCGGACTAGTCAATCTTCACGCGCCGGGTGGTATACCTGGCAAACGTGCCACAACTAAATTAAAATGCTGGACTAGTCCACCTAGTTATTTCCTGTCATTAACCACGTGCTCTGTTGGGGCGCATGGTCCTGCCTTGTCTTGTGCGATAGAATGGATATTCTGGACTAGTCCATCTTCATGTGCCAAGCTAAGTGTTACAACTGGCAAGTGTGCTGCAACCAAATAGAAAGTCTGGACTAGTCCATCTGGCTATGTGCTGTCATGCTCGTGCAAGCCTCATGCTCTGGTGGGGCGCATGATCCTGCCTTGTCTTGTGCGATGGAATGGATATTCTGGACTAGTCCATCTTCATGTGCCAAGCCAAGTGTTACAACTGGCAAGTGTGCTGCTACCAAATAGAAAGTCTGGACTAGTCCATCTGGCCATGTGCTGTCATGCTCGTGCAAGCCTCATGCTCTGGTGGGGCGTATGATCCTGCCTTGTCTTGTGCGATAGAATGGATATTCTGGACTAGTCCATCTTTATGTGCCAAGCCAAGTGTTACAACTGGCAAGTGTGCTGCAACCAAATAGAAAGTCTGGACTAGTCCGTCTGGCTATGTGCTGTCATGCTCATGCAAGCCTCATGCTCTGGTGGGGCGCATGATCCTGCCTTGTCTTGTGCGATAGAATGGATATTCTGGACTAGTCCATCTTCATGTGCCAAGCCAAGTGTTACAACTGGCAAGTGTGCTGCAACCAAATAGAAAGTCTGGACTAGTCCGTCTGGCTATGTGCTGTCATGCTCGTGCAAGCCTCGTGCTCTGTTGGGGTGCATGATCCTGCCTTGTCTTGTGCGATAGAATGGATATTCTGGACTAGTCCATCTTCATGTGCCAAGCCAAGTGTTACAACTGGCAAGTGTGCTGCAACCAAATAGAAAGTCTGGACTAGTCCATCTGGCTATGTGCTGTCATGCTCGTGCAAGCCTCATGCTCTGGTGGGGCGCATGATCCTGCCTTGTCTTGTGCGATGGAATGGATATTCTGGACTAGTCCATCTTCATGTGCCAAGCCAAGTGTTACAACTGGCAAGTGTGCTGCAACCAAATAGAAAGTCTGGACTAGTCCATCTGGCCATGTGCTGTCATGCTCGTGCAAGCCTCATGCTCTGGTGGGGCGTATGATCCTGCCTTGTCTTCTGCGATAGAATGGATATTCTGGACTAGTCCATCTTCATGTGCCAAGCCAAGTGTTACAACTGGCAAGTGTGCTGCAACCAAATAGAAAGTCTGGACTAGTCCGTCTGGCTATGTGCTGTCATGCTCATGCAAGCCTCGTGCTCTGGTTGGTGGGGCGCATGATCCTGCCTTGTCTTGTGCGATAGAATGGATATTCTGGACTAGTCCATCTTCATGTGCCAAGCCAAGTGTTACAACTGGCAAGTGTGCTGCAACCAAATAGAAAGTCTGGACTAGTCCATCTGGCTATGTGCTGTCATGCTCGTGCAAGCCTCGTGCTCTGTTGGGGCGCATGATCCTGCCTTGTCTTGTGCGATAGAATGGATATTCTGGACTAGTCCATCTTCATGTGCCAAGCCAAGTGTTACAACTGGCAAGTGTGCTGCAACCAAATAGAAAGTCTGGACTAGTCCATCTGGCTATGTGCTGTCATGCTCATGCAAGCCTTGTGCTCTGGTGGGGCGTACACTAAAGTCTGTTCAAGAAAGGCAGAGACTGAAGGTTATTGGAGTCTGCAGACTTACTGCTTTGGGAAACCCAAATGATTTGTGCATCGTTGGATACCCCTGTCGGAGTATGTTGGCGCGGTGCGTGTTTTGCCATAATCACGCAACACGCACTGGTTTGGGGCGCACATGAAAAATTCGAGGTTTTGTACAGGGTGGGCGATTTTGATAATTTTCACACCAGTTATACCCCAAGGTGTCCTGATATCACATTTCAAATTTCAGCAAAATCGGTTTACCACAGCGTTAGTTATGGCCTGCCGCGTACACCCTACTTTGGCCCAAAATGGCCAAAACCGCCGAAATCGGCCAAAAAGGGTTAACTCAAGAAAGAAACGGTCAAATTTCTTTAAACTTTCTGTGTGTTAATTAGAATCAATTGTCTACACAATGGAACAAACCCCATCTTATTCGGTTGCGACACGCTCGAATGCGACTCAATCAAAAAGACCCTACTTTTGGCCGAAACGACGCTTTTCAGCTCGATTGCGCATCGAGGCCGCCCAGGTGGCCGAAAAGCGTCGTTTCGGCTAAAAGTAGGGTCTCTTTGATTGAGTCGCGTTCGAGCGTGCCGCAACCGAATAAGATGCGGTTTGTTCCATTGTGTAGACAATTGGTTCTAGTTAACACACAGAAAGTTTGAAGAAATTTGGCCGTTTCTTTCTTGAGTTATTAAAAAAGTGCACCCTTTTTGGCCGATTTCGGCGATTTTGGCCATTTTGGGCCAAAGTAGGGTGTACGCGGTAGGCCATAACTAACGCTGTGGTGAACCGATTTTGCTGAAATTTGAAATGTGATATCAGGACACCTTGGGGTATAACTGGTGTAAAAATTATCAAAATCGCCCACCCTGTAAAAAACCTCGAATTTTTCATGTGCGCCCCAAACCAGTGCGTGTTGCGTGATTATGGCAAAACACGCACCGCGCCAACACACTCCGACAGGGGTATCCAACGATGCATAAATCATTTGGGTTTCCCGAAGCACTAAGTCTGCAGACTCCAATAACCTTTAGTCTCTGCCTTTCTTGAACAGACTTTAGAATCAACACGCAATAACAAAATTGTTCTGTCAACAAGGGTGAAGAAACAGCGGAGTAGTACTCAAAGTGTACCTACGTTGCAGAGTAGTCAGTGGTTGTTCTGACTGCGCCATTCAGTGATCACAGCAATCGAGCTATCACGTTATGTATGGAGTAGTCTATACACTGTAGAAACACCAACATCAAATGGACGTGTCAGCACAGAGGAAGAATGTGTGAACTAGTTCCATGTACCGGGTGCCCCAAAAAAAAGTGACAGCCCTCAAACGACCACCGTTTCAGCGCCACAGAATCGATTTGGTTGAAACTTTCACCACTTATTCTATTCGACAGTGTCTACTTACTGGCAAAATGTCATCAGATTTGAATAATCCTATCAAGAGTTACTGCGTTTTCCATTTCACAGCACTGTAAAGAAATTTGGTCATTTCTGAACTGCATGTCACTATAACATTTGCTTGAAGCAATACAGCGGCGCAAAATTAATAACACAGGTGCTACTAAAGGCCCTTTCTATCATGTGAATTTGTCTTGCACAGAGGACCTATCTTTGATAGCAAACGAGGTGGTCTGGTCAATGAACAGTCATTTGGCAGACCAATTTTGTGGTTGCGACTAGCAAACCACCTCGTTTGCTATCAAGGATAGGTTCTCTGTGAAAAACAAATTCACATGTTAGAAAGGACCTTTAGTAGCACCTATGTTATTAATTTCGCGTCACTGTATTGCTTCATGCAAATGTTACAGTGGCATACGGTTCAGAAATGACCAAATTTCTTTACAGTACTGTGAAATGGAAAACGCAGTAACTCTTGATAGGATTATTCAAATTTGATGACATTTTGCGAATAAGTAGACGCTGTCGAATAGAATAAGTGGTGAAAGTTTCAACCTAATCGATGCTGTGGAGCTGAAACGGTGGGCGTTTGAAGGCTGTCACTTTTTTTGGGGCACCCGGTAGGTGTTGACGGACTAGTTCGCCAAAATTTGACGGACTAGTTCGCCAAAATTGACGGACTAGTCCGCCAAAATTGACAAACTACTTCGTCAATTTCACATGGACAGGTAATTTTGCCATTTCAGGTGGCCATTTGGAGTGCTCCAAAAGCGGACACCAAAAATTTGAAAAAAACGAACTAGTCCAAAATGCATTAAGACTAGTCCATTTTTTGACGGACTAGTCAAAATGGTCAAAACTAGTCCGTTTTGCACCAACTCACCGCAACTCACCACAACTCACGGTGAGTTGGGCAATTCGGTGAGTTACTTTAACAGATAATTTCTTAAATTGACAAAAATAGAACGTCATTTATTGATGAATGTGAATGCAGAAATTGAAAGGTCGTAAGCTAATGAGCATTTGTGACATGGTTCTACAGTTTTGAAATATTGCAATTTAGAGATATTTGCAATTAAAATGTAAAAATGTCAAAAATCGACTCTGTCGCCTGATGGACTAGCGGCGAAATTTCTTCAGAAATGGAAAGAGCATACCCCGCAGATAATTTGTAACACAAACAAAATTGTTTGCAATTGTGGAATTGCATAGAAATACACCACAATTTGCCAAAATTCTATAAATTGACAAAAGCGTCATAACGCGAAATACGCAACCAAAGGAAATTCCTGGTAGAGAACGACTGCACCAAGCAGTTGGCAAGTTTTTTGTTCGATGTGCCATATTCCCACAGGTATAAAACTTCAGATCAACGGCGTCGTATCATGCCGATACCATATAGCGAACGCGGTGATATCACTGAGCTTTAGATCAGTTGTACAGACAACCGTATCGTGGTAATAGCTGCATCTTAATAGTGGTACACGTTTTCAAGATACCTTCTCTAGATACGGCTAATTATGCGAATGAAACTCACTATACTCTTCACCAAGATTTGACAGACACAAAGTACAGGTTGAACTTTTTACACACACAGCTTGTTTGACAAATAATCGCGTATTTCTATGAAATTCCACATTTGAAAAAAATATCTTTTGTGTTGCATATTGTCCACGGCCTGTGGTCTTTCAATTTCTGAAGAAATTTCGCCGCTAGCTCATCAGATGATAAAGTCGATTTTTGACATTTATATATTTTTATTGTTAATATCTCTAAATAGCGATTATTCAAAACTGTAAAACTACTGTACATCACAAATTCTTGTTAGCTTACGACCTTTCAATTCCTGCATTCAGATTTGTCAAAATAAGACATTCTAATTGTGTCAATTTGCATAGTTTTGACAAATAATTGTGTATTTCTATCAGATTCTGCATTTTTAAAATTATTCTCTTGTGTTACAAATTTTTCGTGGTGTATGCCCTTGCCATATCTGGAGAAATATCAACTCTAGCTCATCAGATGACGAAGTCGATTTTCGACATTTTTGAATTTTAATTCCAAATATCTCAAAAATGCGAAATTAGCAACAGAAACAGACATTGGATTCGTACTCAGCGACCTCGGTTCTACTTGACCACATATGTCACATATCTTACTTGAGTGCGACGGACACACATACACACACAAACACATGGACGGACACACGCATTGACATTGTCATCCGTATATAGATACACCTCGCCGCGCTGTCTGTCTGTCTGTCTGTCTGTCTAAGTTTTTATAGATGAACCGATCCGCTGAGGCGCGGTGAAAAAACGGGACTATCCGAGTGAAAAAGTTAACAACTCGCTCTATAGACAACGCAGGATGTAGTTTGAGACATCGTCGTGTAGCCTGCGGACTCCTCTAGCCTTCTAACTTAGTGGTCTTAAACAAAAAATAAAATCGCGTGCTACAAAGTCCCAAAGTTGGGTCCATTCTAAGTCAAAAGTTGACCGAACCTAGTCAAATCACATATCAAAATGAAGCACTCGACCTCTTCAGCGCGAATCCGACAACAAAAAGTTTCAAAACTTTGAACAAAGGTTCTGGTATTAGAGAGTTGAGTTTGTGTTCTAACAGACACTTTGGAGAGTTGGAATCTTTTGCGGAGAGTGCGAGAACACACCGCCCACATTGCTCTGCTTCACGAGCTCCCCGTGAGTGAGGGTATTGCATAGGAATATTGATTTCTCCTGGGATTCGGCTTTTGGAGCAAGAAGATCCCTCTTTCAAGTTCCCCTGTTGACTAAGTGATAGAATTGCCAGTTCGACAAACATTTGACAGAGCATAAAAGAGCGCATCACGAGCATTCAGACAGTGTCGCACAACTCTCTACATCGTCCGAGGAATTGTTGTTTTTTCGCCGCGCCTCAGCGCGGCGAGGTGTATATATACGGATGACAATGTGTGTGCGTGTGTGTGTGTGTCCGTCCGTCCGTGCCACCGAAGTAAGATACATGACATATGTGGTCAAGTAGAGTCAAGGTCGCTGAGTAAGGATCCGATGTCCGTTTCTGTTGCTAATTCTGCTTTTTCGAGATATTTACAATTAAAATATGAAAATGTCGAAAATCGACTTTTTCACCTGATGAGCTAGCGGCGAAATTTCTTCAGAAATGGCAAGGGCATAGACCGCGGACAATTTGTAACACAAAAGACAATTTTTGCAAATGTGGAATTTGATAGAAATACGCAATTAATTGTCGAAATTCCAAAAAATGACAAAAATAGAACGTCACTTATTGACGAATGTGAATGCCAAAACTGAAACGTCGTAAGCCAATAAGAATTTGTGACATAGTTTTTCAGTTTTGAAAGATTGCAATTTGGAGATATTTACAATTAAAGTATGAAAATGTCGAAAATCGACTTTTTCACCTGATGAGCTAGCGGCGAAATTTTTTCAGAAATGGCAAGGGCATAGACCGCGGACAGTTTTTAACACAAAAGAAAATTTTTGCAAATGTGAAATTTGATAGAAATACGCAATTATTTGTCAAAATTTTATAAATGGACAAAAATAGAACGTCATTTATTGACGAATGTGAATGCAGAAATTGAAAGGTCGTAAGCTAATAAGAACTTGTGACATGGTTCTACAGTTTTGAAATATTGCAATTTAGAGATATTTACAATTAAAATGTAAAACTGTCGAAAATCGACTTTGTCGCCTGATGGACTAGTGGCGAAACTTCTTCAGAAATAGAAAGAGCATAGACCGCGGATAATTTGTAACACAAACAAAATTATTTGCAATTGTGGAATTGTATAGACATACGCCACAATTTGCCAAAATTCTATGAATTGACAAAAGCGTCATAACGCAGAAATACGCAACCAAACGAAATTCCTGGTAGAGAACGACTGTACCAAACAGTTGGCAAGTTTTTTTGTTCGATGTGGCGTATTCCAACAGGTATAAAAGTTCAGATCAACGGCGTCGTATCATGCCGATACCATATAGCGAACGCGGCGATATCACTGAGCTTTAGATTAGTTGTACAGACAACCGTATCGTGGTAATAGCTGCATTTAAATAGTGGTACGCGTTTTCAAGATACCTTCTTTAGATACGGCTAATTATGCGAATGAAACTCACTATACTCTTCACCAAAATTTGACAGACACAAAGTATAGGTTGAACTTTTTACACACACAGCTTGTTAGCACTCCGACCCCAAAAGGGGCGGAGTGCTATAGTGGAGCTGACACCGACTAACTTTTTCGCCACTCACTTTTGT
>JASAMZ010001333.1:0-53145 GCA_030248115.1 Linhomoeus sp. GSCO2_2 | reverse complement strand
GAAGACGACTCAGTCTTGGTAGCTTTTGGTGTACCCGACGACGCTGAATTAGTGGCACTATCTTCTGCACCGACGTTAGAGGAAGAGACTCGAGGCCGCGGGCGGTCGCGAGCCGGTTTCCGTGGGAGGGGATTCTTGTCCGTCGGCGGTGTCTTGTCTTTCGCAGCACCGGTCGGCGTGCCGATCTTCCTAGAATCGCGGGAAGAATGCAAGGTAGTGCTACTATTATTCGAGGAGGTCGTCTGTTGCTTCTTGGGAGCGCCAATGGCGTCCTTGGAAGCTGTCGTCGTCTTTGACGTAGACTGGTAGTACTTTCTCGTCGACGAGTCTTGAGCTTGACTGGCGTCAAACTTGGCCTTAACCGAAGCACGATTATCTTTCGCAACACCGTCGGCTGATTGAGAGAAAGTCTTGTTTGGCTTGTTGGCGGGCGGCGTCGTTGCGTCAACCCGTCGCTTTGGCTTGTCTCGCTCGAAGGCAGATCCGTCGCTTTTGGCGGCGGCCGCTGGTGGCGGCGCTTCGCCTTCCTCCGTGGTTGGCGCAGGCGCTGCGTCCTTGTTAGGGTGCAGCTGCTTCTTGGTGACGACGGCTGGTGTCAGCGTCCAGCCGACTATCGTGTCGACCACTTGCAGATCGGCGCCGAGTAGACTCATGAAGTTTGTACCCAGAATGATCTCGTAGTTAGAGTCTGACGGGTTGAGGATAACCGGCACTTCGATCTGCTTTCCTGCAACTTGAAATATCACGGGGTACCAGTGAGACACTTTGATATCCTTTTGCGAGTAGTCTTTAATTTTCATGGAGTTGGGTGGAATCCACTGTGCGCGGTTCCACCACTCCTTGTCAGGGTCTTGTTTCTGTTCCGCAATTTTGTTGCACAAGCCCATGCTCATGATTGAGACGGACGAGCCCGTATCCATCATAGCGTTCATTGTGACACCCTCTACTTGGCAGGGTAATTTGATTTCTGGGCCAATCAGCGGAACTTTCCGTGTACCCAGATGACGTAGGTTTACGGTAAGGGTGTGTACCGTACCGTCACTTGACCCACTGTCGCTGCCGTCGTCGTCGGAAGTCTGGCCGCCGTCCGCCGAAACGTTGCCGTCTTGGCCGTTGTCGGCGTCACCGTCACTGTGGTAGTTGCCATCTTGATCGGAGTCTGACTCGGAGTCGGAGCTACCGTATACGACGTTCGCAGTCGCCTGTTGCGATGCTTTGGGGCAATTTCTTGCTCGATGGCCTTCTTCTCTGCAAATGAAGCACTGTGAAGGTTTGACAGGGGCTGTTCCCGACGTCGACGCTTGTTTGGGGGCGTTGGAAGCCTTTTGTAGTGAAGATTTCCCGCCTCCAGAAATGTAAGCGGCTTGACGAGATGGTTTGGGCGCGGCAAAACTGTCGGCCGGGTAGGTGGCTTGAGTTTTGGAGGAGCCGCGCGACTGGCCGCCTTGATTTCTGTTCCTCTGTGGTCGGTTGTCTCGATCTGAACGCGCACGATTAGACGGAGTCACCGATTTATCTTTGGCGGCTTTGCCACCATCGTCAGCCTTGGACGATCGTTTCAGGTCGTCTCGAACGTCCCTGGGAAGGATGATCCGGCCGGAAATCGGGTCGACTTTGCCTGAAGTCTCAGAACGAATCTTTTCCAAACCTTCCCTGGTCTCATTGTGATGGGCATTGATTCTCTGTTATAAACACTAAATCACCATTTTGGATACACATTCTATGTAGGTCACCCAACAGTAATAGCCAAGTCTGTCAACACTGGATGGCATTGCCAACGCATCATGACAATGATCACTAAATCACCACTTTGGATACAAATTCTATGTCGCCCAGCAATAACAGCACAGTCCATCGACACTGGATGGCATCACGACACATTGTGACAACGAACACTATATCGCCACTTTGGATACAAATTCTAGATCCCGCAACAATAACACCACAGTCCATCGACACTGGATGTCATCACCAACAACATCATGACAATGAACACTAAATCACCACTTTGGATGCAAATTCTAGGTCACCCAACAATAACAGTGCAGTCCTTTGACAAGGGATGCCATTACCAGCACATCGTGATGTGCATTGCTTCACTGTTACGAACACTAAATCACCACTTTGGATACAAATTCTGGGTCACCTAACAATAACAGTGCTCATGATGTGCATTGCTTCACTGTTACGAACACTAAATCACCACTTTGGATACAAATTCTAGGCCACCTAACAATAACAGTGCAGTCCGTCAGCACTGGACGGCATTACCAACACATCGTGATGTGCATTGCTTCGCTGTTATGAACACTAAATCACCACTTTGGATACAAATTCTAGGTTACCCAACAATAACAGCGCAGTCCGTCGACACTGGGCAGCATTACCAACACATTGTGATGTGCATTGCTTCATTGTTACGAACATTTTATCACCACTTTGGATACAAATTCTAGGTCACTCAACAATGAGATAAGCGAAAGGACATGCTGCTGTGTTGCACTGCTTGCAAAATGCACTGGTGCTAATGCCGATGCTGGGAGATGTATCACTATGAAGAAAATCTCAAAGTCTGCAGTGACAGTGATGGAGACAGTGGCTAGAATGTGCCTTAGTTAGAGTTCCTTATCAGACACTGTACTCGTCAATGTTTGGCTGAGATTTTTACGTAACTTTTTGACGTTTGATAAAAGACCCAATGTTTGGAGTTTCATCCAAAATCACCTAAAAGCAGATCCAAAGTGTGCACGGCACTGGTACAATGCAAGACCAGTGTGTGTCCCGAAAAGGATTTTTAGTAATTTTCTGACGAATCATTGTGGTGGAACTGGGCCTGAAATTGCGGGAAAAAAAGTTACGTAACTGACGCACGGTGTGCGTAATCCTTCCACCGAAGGGATACGTAGGAGATTAGGTTAGTAAAGCCATCACTGAAGAAGGCGCTACCGGCAGCGACACAGCCAAAACGACACTGTAACAAAACCATACTCCAAACTAGCCACCTGAACAGTCGATTCCAAACGTCCTTTCTTAGTCGGCAGCGGATCCATCGACTTGCTAGCTTGGAGTGCCAACTGCGCGAAGCGTGTGACCACTAGGCCCACTACGTTAGGAACTACAGTAGACCAATGCAATAGGAATAGAGAGAATGAGTTGAATGGGATAAAGGCGGACAAAGGCCGCTGAAGCATTACTGACAGTCCAATGGTCTTCGTCCGCTGCGACGAAGCTTTACTCAAGCGAAAAGGGGACTATGCATGGTGTCGTAAACGCAACGCTACCCCACCAATCAACAACAACAACAACAACTGGAAATAAAGACGACAGATACTACACAAAGACGAGCAATCAGGATCTCTTTATGTGATGCTTCAAATTCACGCACTGCGGCAGGCGACTATGTTGTAGTACCTACATGTAAGTGCAAGCCATTAATCCATTCTTCTCCACCCTCTTCTTAGCTCTGCAGATGCTGCGGGTCGACTAGCCAGGGCTTCCAGAAGAGTCGTCGCTGTTCCTTCCTCTCCTCCTCTGACTCGAGCAACTGCACATTCGCCCCACCAATCAGACTGCCCGGACGGAAGTCGAAGTTTTCCGGACCTGTGATTGAATTGTTTCCGTATACACCGCAAAGTAGGCGAGTACCTACATGTATGTACATGGGCGCATACAGTGCGTTGGCAGCGTCCACTTACATACTTACTGTAGGTGCACTGATTCTCCAACAATGCAAACCAAAAGGTCTCTCTTGGCACGAACGGCACCTGGAGCCACCAGCAGGCCGTTAGCGTAGTGAGAGATCGTCAGGCGGTTGGACGTCGTCGTCGCTTGCGCCGCGAAGGTGACGTCTCTGTGCCAGCTGGCCAGCATGACTTTCTCTATGTCGAGAGAGCGCAGTCTGTCGCAGAAGTGGACGAGGTCGCTGTAGCCAACCACCACCTGGCCTGATGGAGATCTGGATGTAAACAGCTGCAGACTGCCGACGTGTACCCTCTCGAGAAGTGGGGCGTCCAGGGCCACGGATCGCAGCAGGGAGCCGTCGCTCGCCTCCATGTAGCTGCCCAGATGCAGGTGGGTCAATTGGGGAAATCGACGTGGGGTCAAGGCGTTCAGCAGCGTCCCCGAAGGTTGGTAGACGTGTAGATGCTTGAGCGCAAAACGCCGGACGGAAGGCAAGGCGATCACGTGGTGATGCGGCGGCGGCTGACCGACTTTCGTCTCCATATATTTCACCTCCGTGTGCAGGCAGTACTCCTCCAGCGATGGAATGCCTTCCGAACACAAACAGGGAGAGCGAACGCCCAAAAGGCAATCGGAGCAGAAGCTGCGCAGACTGGCCAAGCTTCTGAGCTTTATGATCAACGACAGCAATTCGAACTCGGGGCCAAAATTGTGTAGTAGGCTGCGATTCTGGAACATGATGCGTTGGACGGCGCCATGTCTGACGAGAGCCCGCGACGCTTCCTTCAGCAAAGTCTCCAGCAGCTTCTTGGAGTCGCTGAAGTTGAAGCGGACCGACAGGGTGAGCATAGTGGGGCAACAGTCGTGGAGAAGGAGGCTGACGGCCTTTCGGTGGCCGTTCATGGAGCAGACTTCCAGCTGACAGTTCACTCCCTTGTCAGTGGTCAATGAAATCCGATACTCGATGGTCTCAGGCCCTCCCGCCAGCGACGCTTTCACCACTCTGACCACTCTCCCACTGGAGCAGAGGCCGTCCCAGCGCTTGCAGACGCGCCGCAGACTGTTGACGTGGCTGAGGCCAACATAGGAGAACACCAACATAAGGGCGTCGTCTGATAGCTTCTCGTTGATCAGATCCTTGGAAGGATTCGACTGAAATGACAATGGCAAGTAAGTCGGCGATAGCAGATATAGTAGTAGTAACCTCAAAGATCCAAACCTCGCCAGTTTCAGCGACTACGGGTGCGGTCTGATCAACAGCCGTTTCCATGAGCGCAGTCGGCTGGAGAAACTGAAAGAGCGGGAACAACTTCAGTAACCAATCGCAACGCAACATGTAGTGACAAACAGACAAACCACTTCAGCAGTGGACAAAGGATCGCTCATGATACTCTCAGCGGTCACTCGCCCACTATCGACTCGACTCTGTTTTGACTTTAGTCAGTTGCGCCTGGATTCAGACTGAGAACAGGTCGGCGACACGCCACGGATAACGACACGGTAAGTGGCTGATTGATTGAACACAAAACACAACAAGAGATGGCAGGTCTCGCCGTCGGTACTGTTTACTTCATAAATCGGAGGAGTACTGGAAACCAATTTCAAAGGACAACGCAGAAATACTATGGACGAAACACCAACCAAACACGACCACGACGCATTTGTGTACCAATATGTATATCTGCACCTATGTATTCACCGAGACGCTCTCAACGAACAATGGCAAGTCTCAGCGCAGTAGCAGCGATCAACGAGAGACTACTAAGTCCACTGTAGTTCATACGCTCGGTGGGCTTACGTACGAAGGGAAACACACAGCCACTCTCGAATCGAGCAGACAAAGACACGAAAGAGAGCAGTGAAGCAACAACTCGTTAGCCAACCTACCGTACTACTACCGAATCGACTCAGACCACAATTTCGGCCTACAGACGTCGTCGGCTGGCTACTGCAGCAGCAATATCACTAATGTGTATTCGAGCGCACCAAAGTACAGCAAATTTTGACGGCTAACGAAAAAAGAGAATGACGTGACTATTGACTACGCAGAACCAGCAGTTATCCACTGGACGAGTGGACGGTTCGCAGGTGACGCAGCAGGTTGCTTCGCCCTTTGGCCTTGTAGTTGCAGTGGGGACAGGGGTGCGGACGCAGCTTCTCGTGCACCTCCCTGCGGTGTCTCCTCCGACTGCTTCTGTCGGCGAAGGCCATGGGGCATTTGGGGCAGTGGTAGGGCTTCTCGCCCGTGTGACTGCGCTGGTGGCGGAGCAGATCGCGCTGGTAGTGGAATCGCTTCTGGCACTGACTGCAGACCAGACCGCCCTTGGCGCCCTCGTGGACCTGCGCCACGTGACGACGCATGACAGTGGGCGTGCTGAAGAGACGACCGCAGCCGTCCCTGGGGCACCGGCGCTTATTCCCGTCATCTTCCTGCAGAGGGAGGGCCCGCTCTTGCCCTGAAGTAATGGTTTTGTTGTCTCACATGCATCCTCTGCGATGGTCACACAACAAGATGACGCTCGCCTTCGCGGGCTTCCTCGGACGGCTTCCCCACTTCTCGTCCTTCCTCTTCCTCAGGGCCTTTCAACTGGACTATCTTCTCACTGGGGTCGGTAGTCCCGTGGTCCAGCGACTGAAGACCCTGAAGCGTCACGCCGTCTCCAGTGACGACTTGCGCCCCGCCAGAGGCTTCCACTGGAGTGCTCTCCTCTGGGGCTCCTTGAGACTTCGGCTCAGAGGCCCGTTCTTTGGCGCAGCTTCCACAACCTCAAGCGCCAATAAATTCCACGTGAAAGTGGTTTCTCTCAAGACAGATGGCCTCAGGCGCACCCACCTGTTTCGAAGCGGCATCGTTGAATGGTTCCAGCAGCGGCACCTGAATGTCCACTCCACTGTTCATCAGCTCGAGGACGCGTGCCAACCTGTCGTGGTATAAGCCCTGAAGAGAGACAGAGGTCCTGCGCCATCACAGATGATCAGATGCTGAACATTCACAGTTGATATCTACAGGGTTTTTTTTTAATTCGGCAAATGGAAAACCTGAATATCTTCTGCTGTGATGAAGCAATTCGAACGAAACTTGCACACAATATAGTCAACATATGTCCATGATATGTGTTATGTTGAGGTGCCAATTCATCTTTATGGCCGCAAGTTACAAGGCGTCAAAAGTGTAACTAGAAATTTGAGGTTGCGCACGATTAAATTACGCAAAACTCGCACGTTTCTCAGCCAATTTTGACGGGGCTACATTCATTAGATTGAGAAGATTACAAGCTTTCATATGTTCCAAGAACGAGTTGCGTAGGTCCCACATGGCGTTAGTTACGACACGTCAAAGTTGAGATCACCAGCCTCAAGGCGTCATTCTTGGCCACCTCGGCCTCCTCGCGCAACTCCGGTACTTTGGAGCCAACTTTCAGGCGTTGTATCTCAAGCGCGGTACATCGCACAGGGTCGATTCATCAAGCATATGAAAGGTTGTTTTATTTCAAATCTAATGCACTTTGTCTCACTCCATTGTGACGCAAAACGAGCAAGTTAGGAAAGTTTAAAGCCATACCAGCTTGCGCAAAATCTCAAATTTTTGGGACTCAACTTTGTGGTACTGTAACTTGAGCTTGCGATAACCAAGAGCTGTATAAAAGCAACACATATCATGGACATATGTCGACTATATTGTGTGAAAGTTTCGTTCGAATTGCTTCACCACAGCAGAAGATATTCGGGTTTCCCATTTGCCGAATTAAAAAAAACCCTGTAGTTCACCACCATGATCGTCTTCTTTTCAGTCGTCTTCTCCACTCCCTCGGGCAGCGGCAACTCGTTGATCGTCGCCTGAACTGCTCAATATCAGAATACCGTTACCCATCATTTCGAATGGCATTCCAAGCACACGCCTTCAACTGGGCATTCTCTTGTCGCAGAGAGGCGTTCTCCATCTGCAGCTGGTCGAGCTGCTTCCCCAACTGAACCTGCAACGTAAACGCAGACCTCTGCAACGCAGAATGACTATGCACGACTCATCGAACGAAGACAGCGAAGCGATTGCTGCGTTGCGAATAAGGACAAGAAACTAAACCTGTGGTTCAACGACTCTCTAAACAGCAACTTACCAAAACAACGTTGGCTGTGAGACGAGCGGCCAGTTTCGGCGTCAAGGCGTGATGGGGCTGCGTGGCGTCCATTTCTGGCGAGACCGAGTTTGGCTGAAAAGCGCCACTGGCGAGGGGGCACCAATTGGAAAAACTTTAGATGGCGGATGGCGACGCACCCACCTAAGGCTGCAAACTGCCGCTTGCGAGGACAAGCTCCTTCTCCTCAGCTATGGCGGCCTCGACTTGCTCCAGCTGCAGTGCAAAACAGCCTAGTAACTACTTCATTCAAATGAAGAAGTGAAAGTGAAACGCTTAGTTACGGCAACTGTCGTCATTTGTACAGAGCCACGCGGCGCTCACACACGTCCACAACACGAGCACAGCACCTGCTCGTAAAGGTGCTCCAATCCGGCCGTTTCACTCTGTGCCTCCCCAACCGCCACAGTGGGCGCCTTCTCAGTTGGAGCAGTGGCTGCAGGAGGCCCGTTCTCGGTCTCCATCGGCTCCAATCCTCCAACAACCAGCTCATTCATCCTTCAAAATCGTTTCTCCGCACTTCCACAACACTTTCACACGCCTAAGCAACGTTGTCGAACAGTGCCGCCCTCTGTTCTCGCACTTACCTAGCTTTTATTGCTGTTTCGTCAGAGAATCCTCACCAAAACGACCACTACTTCACGTAGCGCACGAATGTTTCTGTCCTTCTTGTGTTGAATTACACGCTACAGTAAGAAATAATATCAATGTTGTTACGGTAGTTACAATTTCAAATCTTCTAACCGTGTGTTTTGTAGTCCGACATCTTCTTCGGAAATTTGGCCGAGTACGTCGCCTTTTGAACAGCAACGGCGTGACGACAGCGTCATTGAAACGCATCTGTGCTGTGAGTGAGGGAGTTCCGTCAACGGATTCGCAACTACAGTTTCAAAGTATTTGAATATCGTGCCCGAATTTGAAACTGCATACCGTGTCCGAATTCGAAAGTGCATTACTGTAACGATTAGTTTCAAACGGGAACTACATAATAGTGTTGCACTACAGTGAACGGCAATCACACAAGCTTGAGTTAATTAGGTACCATCAATAGCAAAGGTAAATCGTGTGCGTTTTGTTTGTCGCTTATTCTGCGAGCGCGACAACAATTTGAGAAGGTGGCCGCACAGAAATGGCGTCGCGGAGCAGTAAATTCACGGTCAGCCATGCGGTGAGCACGAGCGGTAGTGCGTTCTTTACTTGCACTGTTCTCTGTTGCTTCTGTAACTATGTCGAAGCAGAATTGGCTCTGCACTTGTTGAACATCGTAGTCGCTTCAGCAGACGCCGCGAGTCGAAGCGGTAGAAGAGGCGCAACCGATGGAAACTGAAGCCATCGCCACAGGCCCTGCCTCGACCACAACTTCTGCTGCAGCTCCCATGGCGAAAGAGTCGGCTGACGACGAAGCCCTTAGACAGAAAGAGGATTTGGGGCGGCTTTACGCGCAGGTGGGTATGCTTGTTTGTTGACGTTGGCGTCCACATAGGACAAGCTTCAATATATTGGTAACTTGTTAGTTGTTATTGGGGGCATTCGAAAGTGTCGATTTGCAGCTGCGAGAAGTCGAATCGGCCATTGCTGACAAGGAGCTGATGCTGGCGAAGGGCGCGACGCTGGAGTGCCAGGTGGATGTCGTCTGAAGTCTTAGATGTCTGCTCTGAGCAGCAGGTGAAGCGTGCGACTGCTTCCAGAAGGAGACGATTCTGCCCATGGATGGCGCCATTGGTCGCCAGTTGGCGCAGAAACTCGAGGCTCGCTGCGAAGCCTCGGTCGCTTTGGTCAGTTGTTGTATCTCTGTATCCTTTACCTCTGATGATGCAAATCGGAATAATGAATCTTTGTGCTCATCTTCTCACGCAGGCTCAAGTGCGCGCCCAATTGATCCAGACGCAGCAGGAGAAAGCGGCATTGCAGGTGGAGGTCGAAACAGTTTTGTTTTGTGTAGTGATGTGAAAATGGTTTGAACTGATGCTTCGTCTTCAGTCGCTGGTGCACAAGCAACAAAAGGAAGCGGCCAAGGCGAAGCAGAAGGCAGAGACTCATGTAACTGTTTCGAATGACGTAGCCAACGTTCGTCATATAGGTGACAGAGAGTCTGTCTTCTCTTCAGAAGTTGTGGCGGGACAAACTGGCCTCTCTTCTGGAATTGATGAACAGCGGCGTGGACATTCAGCTGATACTGGTCGACGCCCCTATGCCTGTGGCGCCGGTGAGCTTGTCTGAGTGGAAGATGTATGTAGGCTGGCAATGTTGGAACTGGAAGCTGCGTAGTAATTAGGTGGAGACGATTCAGTCGAGCGGAACTCCAAATGCCAAATTGGGAGTGGACGAAACTCCAGCGATCAGTCCAGCTGCTGTATTGCCAGAAGAAGGCTGTGGCGCAGCTGAAGTCGCTGTAGGGGAGAACCTGGGGCCTCAGGCTCTTCAGCCACTCTCCAAAGCGGAGATCCAAGCAAGTGTTTCAGATGTCACCAACGTTTCTTGTGTATGGAGGTGGTGTGAACAGCGGCGGGGACGTTCAGCTGCCACTGGTGGACGCCACTGTGGGTCCAGTGATCCAAGTCAAAGTGGACGAGTGCCGTTCCGACGCGCCAGAAGGTGAGATGCATTGCGGCGGTTGACGCCCATGCTTATGCAGGATCTGTTATGGAAAGCACTCTACCAATCCAGGCAAAGTCGGCAGCGACAACAGCGTCCACTGTGGAGAGCCGGTCTTTGTCCAGAAGGTCGTAGAGCGCAGACAGCACGCATGTCCCAGAGAAGGCTGTGGACACGTCTTCAGCACCAGATGGAACCTCGACCGCCACATCGCTGGGGTGCACGAGGGCGCCAAGGGCAGTCAGGTGTGCGGCCAGTGCCAGAAGCGATTTTCCAGCCCCTCCGAGCTGATCGTCCACCAGCGCAGTCACACGGGCGAGAAGCCCTTTCGGTGTCCAAAGTGTCCCATGGCCTTCGCCCGCAGAAGCAATATGTATAGGCATCGCAGGGCAGTCCACGAGCAGCTGCGTCCGCACCCCTGTCCCCACTGCAACTACACGGCCGCGCAACGAGCCCATCTACTCGTTCACCTGCGAACAGTTCATTTGAGTGGATAGAAGATTTGGTGTCGTGCTTGCGAGTCGCGTTTCCTTCCTTTTTTCGCCGCGCCTCAGCGCGGCGAGATGTATATATACGGATGACAATGTCTGTCTCTGTGTGTGTGTGTGTGTGTGTGTCCGTCCGTCCGTCCGTGGCACCGAAGTAAAATATGTGACATATGTGTCAAGTAGAGTCGAGGTCGCTGAGTACGAATCCGATGTCCGTTTCTGTTGCTAATTTCGCATTTTCGAGATATTTACAATTAAAATATGAAAATGTCGAAAATCGACTTCTTCGTCTGATGAGGTAGCGGCGAAATTTCTTCAGAAATGGAAAGAGCATAGACAGCGGATAATTTGTAACACAAAAATTTTTTGCAAATGTGGAATTTGATAGAAATACGCGACTTTTTGTCGAAATTTCATAAAATGACAAAAATTGAACGTCATTTGTTGACGAATGTGAATGTAGAAATGGAAAGGTCGTGTGCCAGTAAGAATTTGTGATATAGTTCTACAGTTTAAAAAAAATGGTAATTTCGAGATATTTACGATTAGAATGCAAATATGTCGAAAATCGACTTCTTCGTCTGATGAGCTAGAGGTGAAATTTCTTCAGAAACGGCAAGGACACAGCCCGCAGATAATTTGTAACACAAAATAAAATTTTTGCAAAGGTGGAATTTGGTTAAAATACGCGATTATTTGTCAAAATTTCATAAATCGACAAAAATCGAACGTGATATATTGACAAAAGTGACTGCCGAAATGGAAAGGCAGCGCGTCAAGAAGACTTTATGACACAGTTCAACAGTTTTCAAAAGTTGTAATTTTTTGGATATTCGCGATTAAAATACGAAAATGTCGAAAATCGGCTTTCCCGTCCGAGCAAAATTTCTTCAGAAATGGCAGGCGCATAGACAACGGATTTGATAATTGTGAACGCAGAAACAGAGAGATCGCGCGCCAAACGGAATTCCTGGTAGAGAACGGCACAGAAACATTGGCAAGTTTTTTTGTTCGATGCGGCTTATTCACACTGTTACAAACTTCAGATGAACGGCGTCGTATCATGCCGATAACATATAGCGAACGCGGCGATATCACTGAGCTTTAAATCAGCTGTACAGACAACCGTATCGTGAGAAAAGCTGCACTTGATTTGTGGTGCACGTTCTCGAGATACCTTCTCTAGATACGGCTATTGATGTTTCACTGTACGGTTCACCAACATTTGACAGACACTATGTATAGGTTGAACTTTTTAGACACACAGCTTGTTGTCGCTTAGGGTGCACTAGCCGTTCCTTCCTGTTGCAGAAGAATTCCTGAGATCTGAATAGCATGGAATGTAGTCGTCAATGTCCGTAATGTCCTGTTGCATGATCTGTCCTGTTTAAGATCTGTCCGTTGCAAGGTCTGTCCTGTTGTGAGCCAACGGCTCTGGTCGCCTCGCACGCGCGCCGCAACGTCCGTCCTGTTCATTGTCAAGGTCTGACCTGTTGCAAGATTTGGCCTGTTGAAGGGTCTGTCCTATTGCAGGGTACGTCCTGTTGCAAGGCCTGTCCTGTTGCAAGGTCTGTCCTGTTGCAAGGTCTCTCCTTTTGCAAGGTCTGTCCTGTTGAAAGATCTGTCCTGTTGAAAGATCTGTCCTGTTGCAGGATCTGTCCTCAGTCCTGTTGCAAGATTTGTCCTGTTGTAAGATCTGTCCTGTTGCAAGACTTGTCCTGTTGCAAGACTTGTCCTGTTGCAAAATCTGTCCTGTTGCAAAATCTGTCCTGTTGCAAGATTTGTCCTGTTGCAAAATCTGTCCTGTTGCACGATCTGTCCTGTTACAAGATGTGTCCTGTTGAAAAATCTGTCCTGTTGCAGAAGGTCTGTCCTGTTGCGAGCCAATGGCGCTGGTCGCCTTGCGCGACCATCGTGTTGCCACGCCTGTCCTGTTGCAAGATCTGTCCTGTTGCAAGATTTGTCCTGTTGTAAGATCTGTCCTGTTGCAAGGTCTGTCCTGTTGTGAGCCAACGGCTCTGGTCGCCTCGCACGCGCGCCGCAACGTCCGTCCTGTTCATTGTCAAGGTCTGACCTGTTGCAAGATTTGGCCTGTTGAAGGGTCTGTCCTATTGCAGGGTATGTCCTGTTGCAAGGCCTGTCCTGTTGCAAGGTCTGTCCTGTTGCAAGGTCTCTCCTTTTGCAAGGTCTATCCTGTTGAAAGATCTGTCCTGTTGAAAGATCTGTCCTGTTGAAAGATCTGTCCTGTTGCAGGATCTGTCCTCAGTCCTGTTGCAAGATTTGTCCTGTTGTAAGATCTGTCCTGTTGCAAGACTTGTCCTGTTGCAAGACTTGTCCTGTTGCAAAATCTGTCCTGTTGCAAAATCTGTCCTTTTGCTAGATTTGTCCTGTTGCAAAAAATATCCTGTTGCACGATCTGTCCTGTTACAAGATGTGTCCTGTTGAAAAATCTGTCCTGTTGCAGAAGGTCTGTCCTGTTGCGAGCCAATGGCGCTGGTCGCCTTGCGCGACCATCGTGTTGCCACGCCTGTCCTGTTGCAAGATCTGTCCTGTTGCAAGATTTGTCCTGTTGTAAGATCTGTCCTGTTGCAAGATCTGTCCTGTTGCAGGGTCTGTCCTGTTGCAAGATCTGTCCTGTTGCAGGGTCTGTCCTGTTGCAAGATTTGTCCTGTTGCAAGATCTGTCCTGTTGCAAGATTTGTCCTGTTGTAGAATCTGTCCTCTTGCAAGGTCTGTCTTGTTGCAAAATCTGTCCTGTTGCAAGGTCTGTCCTGTTGCAAGATCTGTCCTGTTGCGAAATCTGTCCTGTTGCAAGATTTGTCCCGTTGCAAGATTTGTCCTTTTGCAAAATCTGTCCTGTTGCAAGGTCTGTCCTGTTGCACGATCTGTCCTGTTGCAAGATGTGTACTGTTGCAAAATCTGTCCTGTTGCAGAAGGTCTGTCCTGTTGCGAGCCAATGGCGCTGGTCGCCTCGCGCGACCATCCTGTTGCAAGATTTGTCCTGTTGCAAAATTTGTCCTGTTGCAAAATCTGTCCTGTTGTAAGATGTGTCCTGTTGCAAGATCTGTCCTGTTGCAGGGTCTGTCCTGTTGTAAGATCTGTCCTGCTGCAGGGTCTGTCCTGTTGCAAGATTTGTCCTGTTGCAACATTTGTCCTGTTGCAGAAAGTCTGTCCTGTTGCAAGCCAACAGCGCTGACTGCCTCGCGAACGCGCCGTACAAAGTGCCGCGCAAAACAAATGATAGAAAGCGGGCAGATTCTCCGGTTGCAAGATCTGTCCTGTTGCAAGATTTGTCCTGTTGCAAAATCTGTCCTGTTGCAAAGGTCTGTCCTGTTGCGAGCCAAAGGCGCTCGTCGCCTCGCGCGACGATTCTGTTGTAACGTCTGTACTGTTGCAGTGTCTCCTGTACTGTTGCAGTGTCCTGTTGCAGAAAGTCTGTCCTGTTGCAAGCGAAATAGTCGCTGAAGCGGCTAGAATTGCCTGCGCGAGCACTGTCGTACTGTTCGGCTCTGTTGCAATTGCACATTGCAAGGTTCTCTGCTGTACCGCGCACTGCCGCACTGTTCGCTTTTGCAAGGCTCTGCTACCGTGCATTGCCGTACTGTTCAGGCAAAGCCTGCGTTGAAGGCAGGCAGCAACAGGCGACGCTGGCCGTGCAGCGATTGATTTTCTGCGGTCGATGGATCGAAGCGAGCGAGCTTCTCTGCGGGACGCCGCTGGCGTCCTGCTGGCTTCCTAGCGCGCGCGTGCTGAAGCGTCGCGTGGCGAAGTGCTAGGGAGGCAAGCGTACTCAGACAGACAGACAAAAGGCCTAGCTAGCATAGTAATGTAGATAGTACACCAGTCGTTCGCTGCGTCCCAAGTCAAAACAGGCGTGGTAAGCAGCCCGGTTAGCCCACCCTCCCATGTATTCAAGTGTTGTTCCCAGGCTGCTGGGGGAGATGTGAGAGTCGTTCGGTTCTCTGTTCTTCGTTGTCGATTGCTGTAGTGTTCGTTCGTGACCGGTTATGCCTCACGCGCGTTAGGCCGTTGCGTAGGATTGTTGGCGCTTCTTATGTGCAGATTGCTTCCGCCTTCGATAGAATTGGAATTCGAATATTCGATAGCTCTGAGTCTGATTAGAGGTCTTGTTAGCCGCGTGTATGTTGTGACGAAGCGGCCACGAGCGGTCGACTGTTCCGTCGTCGCTGTTTCGGACTTAAAGGACTAACGGCATCGTAACGTTCGTAAAGAGCGTCGAGACCGAATCCAGGCTTCTAACAAAGGGCGCGAAGAACAGAACAGATCTTCATGCGAGCGCCAGTGTGTCTACTGCACCTGGCGCTGTCAACCACACCAATCTATTCGATTTTCGGTGGACGAGCGCGGTCCAATTCCAAGCCAAATTTGGGAATCGGACTAGACGACCAGAGAGGCCAACTTTGGCTGACGCCGCCCCCATGTAGGCTTTAACGACAGTCGCACACAAGACTCTCTCTCTCGCCTTGTATTCACTGGATGAAACTACCAGCCGCACGCACGAAACTAAAGGCTGTTCAAGAAAGGCAGAGACTGAAGGTTATTTGAGTCTGCAGACTTAGTGCTTCGGGAAACCCAAATGATTTATGCATCGTTGGATACCCCTGTCGGGGTGTGTTGGCGCAGTGCGTGTTTTGCCATAATCACGCAACACGCACTGGTTTGGGGCGCACATGAAAAATTCGAGGTTTTGTACAGGGTGGGTGATTTTGATAATTTTTACACCAGTTATAGCCCAAGGTGTCCTGATATCACATTTCAAATTTCGACAAAATCGGTTCACCACAGCGTTAGTTATGGCCTGCCGCGTACACCCTACTTTGGCCCAAAATGGCCAAAATCGCCGAAATCGGCCAAAAAGGGTGCACTAATAACTCAAGAAAGAAACGGCCAAATTTCTTCAAACTTTCTGTGTGTTAACTAGAATCAATTGGCTACACAATGAAACAAACTCCATCTTATTCGGTTGCGGCACGCTCGAATGCGACTCAATCAAAAAGACCCTACTTTTGGCCGAAACGACGCTTTTCAGCTCGATTGCGCATCGAGGCCGTCCTGCTGGCCGAAGAGCGTCGTTTCAGCCAAAAGTAGGGTCTCTTTGATTGAGTCACATCCGAGCGTGCCGCAACCGAATAAGATGGGGTTTGTTCCATTGTGTAGACAATAGATTCTAGTTAACACACAGAAAGTTTGAAGAAATTTGGCCGTTTCTTTCTTGAGTTATTAAGAAAGTGCACCCTTTTTGGCCGATTTCGGCGATTTGGCCATTTTGGGCCAAAGTAGGGTGTACGCGGCAGGACATAACTAACGCTGTGGTGAACCGATTTTGCTGAAATTTGAAATGTGATATCAGGACACCTTGGGGTATAACTGGTGTAAAAATTATCAAAATCGCCCACCCTATACAAAACCTCGAATTTTTCATGTGCGCCCCAAACCAGTGCGTGTTGCGTGATTATGGCAAAACACGCACTGCGCCAACACACTCCGACAGGGTTATCCAACGATGCATAAATCATTTGGGTTTTCCCAAGCACTAAGTCTGCAGACTCAAAACAAGCTGTTTTAAAAAAGTTAAGTTGTTTTATTAATACAGAGTGGTTTGTGAGTGTTTTAAAGTGGAAGAGTAAAAGAGTGGATACTTTTGTAAAGTATTTCGAAGCCTTTCCGATATGACGCGCGCCCTCCCGGAGTCCACTATTCATGCGCTACTTCTGACACGCTCCTTTCTGAGGGGTTCTTGCAAGGCAACATTGGGATCGCCCGGGATTAATTTTTTGAGCAAGGCACACTCATTTCTGAGCGGTTGTTGCAAGGCAACATTGGGATCGCCCGTGATTAATTTTTTTAGCAGACAAAGTCGTTCGTACGACAAGAGTTAAAAAAACAAAAGTATTTCTTTAGAAATGACCGCTCAACAACTGCCTCAACGTAAGCTTTTAAACGGTCGAACGAATGCCGCTCTACAACGTAAGACGAGCGAGTTAGGGCCGATTTGCTGTTTGCACCTTTGAGTTACTGTAGCTTGCCAAAAACAAACTTTCGAATCTCGACTTCTCTTAACGGAATCAGTGTGCCGAAACCTATTCAACAAACTCAAGATCGTCTCTCTACGACGGAAGACGAGCGAGTTAGAGAAGTTTTGCGTTTGGAACTTTTGGGTTACTGTAGCTCGCGATATTCAAACTTTTGACTTTTGACCAATAGAAGAACAAATGATCAGTGAGTCAAGAGCTATCCAGCAACTCAAGATCGTCTCTCTACGACGCACGCTGAGCGAGGTAGAGCGATTTCTGTGTTAAAAACGCGAGAATGTCGCTTTTCGTGTTGCGTGTTTGCGTAATTAAGAAAACTTTTAATGCCAAACGAAAGAACACGTCGAGACCTGTTAGTTGACCTATCGCACGCCGCTCTACGACGTAAGACGGGCGTGTTAGAGCCGTTTTGCGTTTTGGACCCTCAGGTTACTGTAGCGCGCGCAATTCAAACTTTTGAATTTCGAGTTCTCTTAACGGAATTATTAGTGTGCCGAAACCTATTCAACGAACTCATGATCGTCTCTCTACGACGGAAGACGAGCAAGCTAGATAAGTTTCGCGTTTTAACCTTTGGGTTACTGTAGCGCGCGAAATTCAAACTTTTGAGTTTCGACCAATAGAAGAACAAATGATCAGTGAGTCGAGAGCTATCAAACCAACGCAAGATCGTCTCCCTACGACGCACGCTGAGCGAGTTAGAGCGATTTCTGCGTTAAAAACGCGAGAATGTCGCTTTTCGTGTTGCGTGTTTGCGTAATTAAGAAACTTTTAATGCCAAACGAAAGAGCACGTCGAGACCTATTAGTTGACCTATCGAACGCCGCTCTACGACGTAAGACGAGCGAGTTAGAGCCGTTTTGCGTTTAGACCTTCGGGTTACTGTAGCGCGCGCAATTCAAAGTTTTGAATTTTGAAGTCTCTTAGCGACATTACCAGTGAGTCGAGACCTATCCATAAAGTCCAAGATCTCCTTCCTACGACTTTCCAACGCCGAGATATGAGAGCGTTACGCACGCACGCACGCACGCACGCACGCACGCACGCACGCACGCACGCACGCACGCACGCACGCACGCACGCACGCACGCACGCACGCACGCACGCACGCACGCACGCACGCACGCACGCACGCACGCACGCACGCACGCACGCACGCACGCACGCACGCACGAAAAGCTCTCGTAGGGGTTCGCCCGGCTGAGGCCGGGCGAAATAACCTTCAGTCTTTGCCTTTCTTGAACAGACTATACTTAGCAGATGAAACAGCAAACGAGCCAACGCAGCCGTGGAGACGTTGGGTTCAGTTGCCCTTGTTCTGGCCTGGGAGTCGTTCTGTCGTACGTATACAGACGTCGGGCCACTGCCACATCGAGAGCCGCATGCCCTTGCTGTTGTTGCAGGGTCCTTAGTTGGAGGTGGCACAATGGCAATGCGGTGACGGCTTCTTTGACGCCCTTGCCGTCGCACTGTTCCGCCTGCGCGGACTGCGAAGACCCGTTCAATCACTACTGCTTAGAGTTCGCTGAAATGAAATCGTGGGAGTGGACGCGGTCGCGTCTTCGCTAAGACCCAGCTCTTCGCAAGACAAAGCTACACTGTACATACCTGCCGTGAACCTCAAACCGTGCGAGAGAAGCCTAACTTTTTAGCGTGAGTAACTCAGTTGTCTGATCGGTCATCGATTCTTCCGCCTCTTCGTCGCCGCTCGAATGGCCACTGCTGCTGTCGGTGTCGCTGTCGTCGTCGGCGTCGCTCCACGAGGGCAGTGGCTTGCAGACGACGTCGTAGTGCTTCTGCAATTCTTCTTGAGCTCTTGCTCGTCCTCGCGCTTGAAGCGGCGGAGCAGAAGGGCGCTCGGGACCACGACGACACACAGCACAATGGCAACTGCCAAATAGAGCGCTGCCTGCCAGACGGGCATCAGCCACACTTCCGCTTCTTGTCGATCGACGCCGCAATTCGTAGTCGTTTTAACTCTCGTCTCCACCTTCGTTCCGGTTCGATTTTCGCCTTCTTCCTCCTTCCCAGTCGCTGACGTCATTCCTTGGATGGTTGGCGTCAACAAGTCTCTTTTAAAAAGCGGAGTGGTTTTGAGCTTTGAATTTTTACTGAGATTGTAGCAAGGCCCTTTCCGGTTTCGTGCAGCGTCTTTGACTCTCCTCGCGACTACACTTTTTGGAGTGGTCTTGCTACGCAACATTGGTATCGCTCGGGTTTAATTCTTTACAGCAAGAAAATCATCTTTTCAGACTAAATTTAAAAAAAGACACTGGAATCTAACGCAAAACTAAGGTTAATTGTGAGCTTGATTTGACGTTGGCTTGCAGTGAGCTCTTCAGCGATGTCAAGACCGCCGCTCTGCAATGCACGAGTGTCAAGATATAACTAACCAAAATTTGAAGTTTTCATCGCGTTTTGATTACTGTAGTCCTCTGTTAAAACTTTTGAAACTTTTTTTTGTCGGATTCTTGCTCAGGAGGTCGAGCGCTTCATTTTGATATGCAATTCGACTAGGTTCGATGAAGTTTTGACTTTTCGCGGACAATACTTCAGGATACTGTAGCGCGCAATTTTTAAAACTTGTTATTATTTCGACGTCACAGTTCGCGAGAGTAGTCCGAGGGCTACTCGTCGATGTGTCGAACTCAACCCAGCGACGTCAGACAAGCGAGTTATTAAGCCCGAAGCAGCGTGTCGTTTCCAGTTTTCGACACGTTTTGGTTACTGTAGCTCTCTGTTTAAACTTTTAAAACCTTTTGTTGTCGGATTCGTGCTCAGGAGCTCGAGCGCTTCACTTTGATATGCCATTTGACTAGCTTCGGTCAACTTTTGTCTTAAAAGGGACCTCACTTTGGGATACTGTAGCGTGCGAGTTTGAAAACTTATTTCAGTTTTGAACACTCAGATGGCGAGAGTAGTCCGAGGGCTACCCGTCGATGTGTCGAACTCAACCAAGCGACGTCAGACAAGTGAGTTATTAAGCTCGAAGCAAGCGTGTCGTTTCCAGTTTTCGACGCGTTTTGGTTACTGTAGCTCTCTGTTTAAACTTTTGAAACTTTTTGTTGTCGGATTCGTGCTCAGGAGCTCGCGGGCTTCACTTTGATATGCGATTTGACTAGGTTCGGTCAACTTTTGTCTTAAAATGGACCCCACTTTGGGATACTGTAGCGCGCGAGTTTGAAAACTTATTTTTGGTTTGTCTACTCAGGTGGCTAGAGGAGTCCGCGGGCTACTCGCCGATGTCTCAAACTCCATCCTACGACGTCGGACGAGCGAGTTATTAAGCCCGAAGCGAGCGTGACACACGCACGTACGCACGCACGTACGCACGTACGCACGTACGCACGTACGCACGTACGCACGCCGAGCTCTTGATAGGGTTCGCTCGGCTGAGGCCGAGCGAAAAAACTGCGAATGGTCGGCTGGAATGGAAGATCTCGTCTTCGGTTGTATTTCGGCAGGTGACGTTGCCTTCGACGGTTTCTCAGTGGATCTGCTTGTTTCCTTGATCCGAGTCGCAGTTTCTGTGGCATTCGACGCAGATTGTGGCGTGGCGGATTTTGTTTTGAAGCTTGTAGTTGTCTCGGCCTTTTTGGCACGTGCCGTCGTTGTCGTCATCATCGTCGTCGCCGTCGTCGTGGTCGTCGTAGGAGTGGTCGTGGCGTGCGATTGACGCGCCTTAGCCTCTTCATATCTTGCCTTGGGGTTCATCTTCTTGTCGACAAGGCTGTTGCAGAAGGGTTTCAAGCAGCAGCACAGCCACATCTGTTGGCCCGTCCATACTTCGTCGATGCTTAGGAAGCAGAAAGTCCTTCGCTTCACCTGTTCGTACTCATCGTCGCACATCATCAGATTCCACTCCAATTCGTGCGACTCTTCCTCTGTGTACCAATCGTGCAGCCGCAGCTTCTCCCCCACTGGTGCTTCCGCCCTGTAGCTGTTGACGCACCATCTGGGCTGCTTCCACCACATTAGCAGCGGCACCATGTTGGGCGATAGGACGCAGCCGTAGTGCTACCCGTGGAGGTGAACTCCTCTCCTGTGGTGCAGATAAAGCGCTGCCTGGACGGCCGCGTTATTCACAGCTTCCAGAGTTCTCGGGTCGTTGCAGAGCTCCCCCTTGCAGAAGCAGACGTACTCGAACGTCCTCCTTTCTTCCACAGGGGCGTCGTCCGGAAGCGCCGTCTGCCGGCAGTAGGGCGCCGACTTTCCGCTCTCCAATTCTCGTTGCTGCAGGGAGAATTGTACGTCGGCGTATCGTTTAGGGTTGTAGTCGAGAACGGTGACGCAAGTCCCGTTGCCCTCTCGAATTTCTCTAGGCATCAGCAGTCTCAAAGGATGCGGGACGAACTGCCTGCAAACGAAGATGGGGAACTTTTTGTTGGCGAAAGGGAGAAAGGATCGCAGCTCACTCGTCCCAGTAGATGTCATTGTAGCACCGCCTCGTCTGCGATGGGGCGGCGCCGCAGATCCACAAAATCGGCGCCAACACCAAGAGAAGCGGTAGAGACGTCTGCTTCATCGTCGTCGCCTTCCTACTATGTGTCTCTTTTCTTGTTATTGATCTCATTCGTATATGCTGTTTGTAACAAACGTCGACGGAATGCATTGTGTACATACGCTGTCACTGTCAGGCTGACGCTTGTCATAACCGGTTTGTGACGTCTGGTGGTCGTGCAGGATTTGTGCAACATTGTTGACCGCTGGGTACGGTTGGCTACATACAGTACGTCATGCCTGGCTAAGCGCGAAAAGATTTCAATGAGAATGTTAAATGATCGGAATGACACCGCTTCCGCTACGGTTCATTAAGCAAGTTGAACCAGCATTACGTACGGTACCGTAAGTCGCCCTGGATGAGGTTTGGGGGAGGGGGGGGGGGGGGTGATGTATGGGCGTGTTTGTCTCGCGGAACTGTATGTAGATAGTATGATGACGAATGATGAAAGGCCGCAACAATGGAGCGAGCGACTGTTCCACTCCTTGAATGGCCCGGATGGCCTTGGTTAGCGTGTTCACGCAAGTTTGGTGGTCAGAAGTAACTATATACATTGGTAGGCATGCACATCTTTGTCTTTATTAGATGTGAACGGAAAGGAAAGAAGTAGAAATCGGAGAACCGAAGACGATGAAGGCGACATCGCTGGCGCTGCTGCTGCTGTCGGTCGTTGGCGCCGCCGCTGCAGCGCCGGACCCCTCACAGGAACGACAGTGTTTCTACTACGACTACAGTATCGAGTGAGTACATGAACGGGCCATCCCCCATTGCCGCTCTCCCATACCTACGATCTTCGTTTGCAGAGGGATGGCCACAAGCCCTTGGAGCAACTTGACGAAGCCGTCCGCTCTGTCGAACTTCGGAACGTGCGGCAGCCGATTTGACTACCGTGGCAACCTCATCCTACAACATCTCCACGAGCCTAAGAAGTCTCCGCAGCTGCCCTTCTGCCGATCGCATCTCGACGACTTCAACGCCGATCGAAGCATGTCGACTTGCTACTGCCAAGGAGAGCTCTGCAACAGTCTGATGGGAGACGGCGGCGGCGTCAACGCGGCCGTCCAAGCGGCGCTCCATCTGCACGAGACCAGAGGAATCCTCAAAGGTTCTCACTACCCAGACCGCCCGTCTGAGAGGCAGTTTTACGGCTGCGTCCTCTCTCCCAACATGATTCCGCTGATACAAGGGAAGCAGCCGCGCTGGTGCGTCAACAGCTACAACGCCAATGAAGCAGGCTCGTTGAAGCTGCACGACTACCCCACCTACCCTCTCCCGACCAAGCTGGCCGAGTGGTTCGGGATATGCGGCGAACAGTCGGAAACTCCGAAGTTCCGCCGAAGACCCAATGGGCCCTTCTGCTTCCCGAGCAGCGAAGAAGGCAGAGGGGGAGTGTTGTGGCTGTGCTGCTGCAAAAGGCCTTTCTGCAACAGTCTGACCGACGACAGAATGAATCCCAAGGCGAGGTATGAAGAAGCGATGCCGTCCGCCACGACCACAGCTACGGCAGCAACGAAGAGCTATAAGGCCAAAGAAACGACAAGTATGACGAATCCCAAGGGAGGAGCAAGTGACAAAACGAGGACTCCTGCAACGATGAAGACCTCGACGCCAGCAAGTCCAATGACGACGGCGACGAACTCCATGCGAAGAACGGCAAGTGCCACCGAACAACCGAAGCCATTGGTGACCAGCGCGTCGAGAAGCAAAGTCGTGAACCCAAAGACATCTGCAGCTGCGACGACTCAGCGTTCGGCCACCCCGACGTCGGCTTGGCGTCCTGCTACTTCGACATCGGCGAGTCAAGCGACGACAACGACGATACCAACCGAGCGGATCATTTCGGCTACGACACCAGGGAAAGAGGAAAGAAGCCCGACAAAGAACAAAGTCTTGTCTACCACCAGTTGCGGCGCTGTCGAGGGAAAGGCAGAGAATTTAAGTGGCGCGCGCTTCGTGACGGACGCTTGTAACTTGCACGCCATTACTGTTTCACCGACGGCACTATCATCAGTTAGCGAGACGAGACTACTGTAGTAATTACTCCAACACTGAACCAAACGAAAGAGAACGCTGCAGGCGACAATCGCAAGTAAGAGAGAAGCGAGCGAGCGACGAGAAGAGCACAGAACACAGGCGACACTTCAACTGGACGCAGAGGCCGTTTTCGCCGCTCGCCTTCCAGGAAGCGCCTAAGCTACGTATAGGGCGAGGATCATTCTTGTACGTCGCCACTACGCAATTCTATCTGACCGTATTTCAATCGAGCAGAAGCAGCGCACCATCACGTAGAGCCTCGAAAGGCCGCCGCTTCAATACTCCGTCTCAGGGTCGAGTTTAGGCAACGTCCACTGCTGCCAAAACTGCCTCTGCCACACTTGCGGGACATCCACCCCGCTGGCTTCTTCGACCGCCACTCCCGACCCTTGGATCAGATTCACGGGTAGAAGGTCGGTATTGGCCAACAAGTCTCTTTTAAAAAGCGGAGTGCGTTTGAGCTTTGAATTTTTACTGAGATTGTAGCAAGGCCCTTTCCGGTTTCGTGCAGCGTCTTGGACTCTACTCGCGACTACACTTTTTGGAGTGGTCTTGCTACGCAACATTGGTATCGCTCGGGTTTAATTCTTTACACTAAGAAAATCATCTTTTCAGACTAAATTTAAAAAAAGACACTGGAATCTAACGCAAAACTACAGGTTAATTGTGAGCGTGTTTTGATGTTGGCTTGCAGTGAGCTCTTCAGCGATGTCAAGACCGCCGCTCTGCATTGCAACGCACGAGTGCCAAGATATAACAAACCAAAATCTGCAGTTTTCATCGCGTTTTGGTTACTGTAGCCCTCTCATTGACCTTTTGAAAATTTTTATACTCCACAAAAAATGTGGAGTATATAGCGTTTGTGCGCGAAACGCAGAAACTTTGAGTCAACGGCGTTCGCGCGTGAAGCGGCCGATTTGCAAACGGTCTTTTGCGTTGGGTAGGCCTAGTGGGTGGGCAACCTGCACGACATATGGGGTCACGCTCCGGGACCCCGTTGGCGGGAAATTCAAAAATTTAAATTTTCAAAGTACTGAAAAATGGGTTAAACAAGGTAGAACTCGAAAAAGTTGCATATAATGGTATATACTATCTTTTGATATGTTGTAGTACTCGATAGGGCCGAGGGTGGAAAAAATGAATTGGATCGCTGCGGGACCCATTTTGGCGCCAAATTTGAAAAATTCGCGAATTTTGGCCCCGGGTCGACTTTGACGGGCTGCTGTGCGAGCTAGGTAGCAGCTAGAGCGGCGAGACCGCTTTTGTTGCTCCTTCCCAGATGCCCTCTATTGATTGAGCCATAAACGGAGAAAATCGGTTGGAACACAAAAAAGTTATCTTGGTGGAACTTTTTTGACTCCGGGGTCAAAAATTGCGCTTTTCGCGTTTCAGCGTCTGTAGCGCTCGAATGCGTCCCCGAATCGTTCCAAAAGTGGTTTCAAACGATTCTACGTTAAAATCTGGTCTAGAAAAGTGTTTCTGAAAAATTTTCAGTGCTACAGTAACCCTGCCGCGTCCATTTGAATTTTGGGTGTCGGATCGACTTTCGCGATATTATACTCGATTTCGGGGTTTTCGGGGGCGCTGATTACGAATTTGGCATTCGTTTAGCGTTTAGATGATGTTTGAACGTACCTATGACGAAATCGCATGCTACCGTACCCCAACTGCAGAATTTCGTTTCTGCGAATCTATAGGAAGTTAGGGGTGTTGTGTGTCGAATCTGAGGTATTTTGGGATGTAGATCACGAATTCGGCATTACTTTTGCGAGTGGAAGTGTTAGGAGGCCACAACAGAAGAGGAGTCACCGTGCATAGGAGTGCAAATTTGTGGAGTATACTGCGTCCCCCGGACGACTTGCCTGGTTGTTGTCGGATTCTTGCTCAGGAGGTCGGTCGCTTCATTCTGATATGCGATTCGACTAGGTTCGATGAAGTTTTGACTTTTCGCGGACATTACTTCGGGATACTGTAGCACGCAATTCTTAAAACTTGTTATTATTTCGACGTCACAGTTCGCGAGAGTAGTCCGAGGGCTACCCGTCGATGTGTCGAACTCAACTCAGCGACATCAGACAAGCGAGTTATTAAGCCCGAAGCAAGCGTGTCGTTTCCAGTTTTCGACGCGTTTTGGTTACTGTAGCTCTCTGTTTAAACTTTTGAAACTTTTTGTTGTCGGATTCGTGCTCAGGAGCTCGAGCGCTTCACTTTGATATACGATTTGACTAGCTTCGGTCAACTTTTGTCTTAAAATGGACCCCACTTTGGGATACTGTAGCGCGTGAGTTTGAAAACTTATTTTTGGTTTGACTACTCAGGTGGATAGAGGAGTCCGCGGGCTACTCGACGATGTCTCAAACTCCTTCCTACGACGTCGGACGAGCGAGTTATTAAGTCCGAAGCAAGCGTGACCCACGTACATACGCACGTACGTACGTACGTACGCACGCCGAGCTCTTGATAGGGTTCGCTCGGCTGAGGCCGAGCGAAAAAAGTCGGTGGCGGTGGGGTATCGGAAGAGGGTGATCCGTCGGTCTTCTTCGCACACATTGGTCGTCTCCACTGGCGGTGGATTGGGTTCTCCTTCAAGGTCGTCGTCATCACCGTAAAAGTAGTAGACGTCGGCCACATCGAGAGATTGCAGTCGGGCGCAGCTCTCCAGCAGCTTGCCGTAGCCCACCTGCAATGCAATGGAATTGCAGTGTTGGAACTGGGCGAGTTGCAGCAGCACTGGAGTGTGGAAGAGCGCGTGAATACCCACCTTGGCCTCGGACTCATCGTCATCGGCTCGTTGAGCAAGCTGGATACAGCCAACGCGAACGTGTTTGAGCAGAGGCGCGGCCTTGCCCAGTGGGCCCAGCAAGTCTGTTGAAGTCTGGCAGAAACGGCACATGGTCAGCAGTTCCAGATTAGGCAGCGTCACGTCTTTCAGCTGAGCCTCGGCGACGTCGCCTATGGCCAGTCTGCTCAGCTGCTGTGGGGCGGAGATGAATCTGTCCAGTTTGAAGCGAGTATTGTAGTCGTGGAAAGACAGCTGCAGCTCCTTCACTGTGGCCGGCGTCTGCAGAGGCAGCTCTCTGACACAGCCGCGGGTGACTCTTTCCTTGCCGTCGTTGGCGAGAAGCTTCCCAGTGAAGAATCCGATGACAAGCGCCTCCAGACGACTGGCCCCCTGGAGAAGGCGACTCAGCGCCTGGGTCAGTCGAGCCTCGGCCTCGAGGCGTGTCTCGTGGGCCGAGATGTCGACGTGCAGCGCTCTCAGACACTCGCAGTGCTGCTGCTGGTTGTCGACGCCGACCATGCGCTCCAGCAGCTCCAGTGGTAGAAGCCAGTTCTCAGGCTGCTCCTCCTCGGTGTAGTCCATGTCGTCGGTAGAGTCGTTGAAGGTCCAACGAGAGTGTATGCCAAATTGGATGGAGAGTTCCAATCGATGGCAAGTCTTGGCCTGAAACGCAATCACCTTTGCCTAAAGACAGTGCCGATCATCAGGTCATCTCAGCTATCACAAATTCCCACCATCTTGGCCATATCGTCCATGAGAGCGCCTTTTTGCCAGTCGTCGACCTTCAACTCCACTGAGTCCACGACGCCCTTCTTCGTGGTCGCGTGGAAGAGTCGCTTCTCTTCTAGCGTTTCATTGTAGTCAACCTTGAATTCCATCTCGACTTTGTAGAGTCGCATGCGGTGGCAGAGGCGGCGCCATCGCTTGCTGACGCGACTGATGTTCTTGCGCACGTCGTGGATGGGCTGCAAATAGCTGAAGACCTCGCAGAGGAGCTCCTCTGGAAGGCCGTCCATTGCCTTTGGCACCTCCTGCAGCACGAGTACGGTAATTCAGGTTGCAGTAAAGTGTGCTAAACATAAACTATTAATAAAACTGGGCACTGCTCAGTACGCACAACTTGGGCAGTGGCACACCAGAGCGTTCGGTGCTGTACATCCATTGTCACATTCAAAATAGCTGTACCGTTCAACCACTACTACCTGTCGAACACTCGACTTGGCCGCGTCGTCCTTTTTCGAGCTGGACGACTCGCAGCAGCCAACCTTCAACAGCGCCCTGTTTTGCTCACGGTGGACTCACTACCCCCTTTTCTGTCTCTACAGTATGGCAGCTTTGCGTTGCGTGATACATTGAAAGGACTGCACGTGGTTTCGAAACATCAACAGGGCCAAGGCCCATCAGACTCCCATAGTATTCACGTCATCGTCAAAACAGCTACATTCAGCCCTCCAATTCTTTACTTCGGCTTCGATACTAGGCACGAATTGCGAGAAGCTTGAACGAATGCTGCGCGACACCCACTGACCAACCAAAGCAATGACGACGACAAATCGAGAAACGGCGAAGCTAGTGCTACATATGTACCAACCTTACCAATTACCACTCCAATATAGCACGCTGCCACCGGGCGAATCGGTTTCAGTCATTTCGCCATCTTCTTTCTCTTCATTTCTGCAGGTGCTGTGGGTCGAAAAGCCATGGCTTCCAGAAGAGACGCCAGTTACTAGGGCTTGCGCTTAGCTTATGCTTGCTTATGGTTATCGGTTGTCGTTGTCTTACCGTGACTAGACAAAGATGCTTCTGCGAGGATTATTCAACTTCGAACTAAATTTTAGAAGCTGTCTGTGAGTGCTATGTACCTGGGTGTTCCTCAGAAGCAGGCAGGCCGTCAGAGTAATGGGTGACTTTCAGGTGGTTGAACGTCGTGGTCGCCCGAGTCGTGAAGGTGATGTCTGTGTGCGACGAAACCAGCTTGACCTTCCCGATGTCGAGCCAGCGCAGTCTGTCGCAGAAGTGGACGAGGTCGCTGTAGCCCACCACCAACTGCTGGCCTCTTGGAATTTCACTAGCCCACAACCTCAGCACATCCACATGGACCCTCTCGAGAAGTGGGGCGTCCATGGCCATGGATCGCAGCAGGGAGCCGCTGTTCTGCTCCTCATAGCTGCCCAGATACAGGTGGGTCAAGTGGCCAAATCGATGGTAGGCCATGTCGACGTTCAACAGAAGAGCGGGAGGCCGAACGACGAGCAGACCATGGATGGCGAGGCGCCTGGCGAAAGGCAAGGGGCTCAGGGGATGTGCCCTGCTTCCAGACTGGGTGTTGTTCATCATCTCCTCGTGAATGCAGCACTCTACCAACGAAGGAATGTCAGGCGAAGGCAAGCAGTAACAGAAGCCCGTGAATCGGTGGCCGCAACGGCCCGTGCAGAGACTGCGCAGACTGGGCACGGCTCCGAGCTCCTTGACGAGCGAGAATTCACGTATATCTTCAGACCCTGTTGATCCACTTCATTAGAAAGTAGTGTAGTTAGGGTCTGGCTGTGATTACTTTTTCTCCAATGCCCCCATTGGTGCAAACTCTGCGTCAATACCCCCATTGGTGCAAGCCTCAGGCGCGCGCCGCCCTCTCCAAAGTACACACAGGATTGACCTTGTGCAAACAATGGCTTCGTTTCTCTGTTCGACCCCTTCGCCAGTATATCTGTGTGATCGAGTGGCATAAGAGCAGTTACGTAATCAGAAGAGTCAACTCCGGAACTTTTTGCCAGTATATCCATGTGTTCGAGTTGCATGAGCAGTTACATAATCAAAAGTGTCAACTCTGCACTCTGCCAGTGGTGCTTTTCGCCAGTTTATCAGTGTAATTGATCGAGTTGCATTAGAGTAGCTACCTAATCAGAAGATTCAATGCACTGCTTGTGTTGCACAACTGTTCCAAGTGTTTGACTCAGGTTGCGCAAATGCTGCAAATGTTTTGCTCGTGTTACACAACTGTTGCAAATGTTGCTCTGACATAATTGCAAGATATCGCCTGAACCATATCATTTGGTATAGGAAACATTAATCACTGTCCGAATCTTCTTCTTCCATTGCTTCATCAATGGCATCCATATGGTTCTTGACGAAAGTGTGCAGTTGGTATTTGCGCTCTTCCCATGCAGCTTCTTCGGCTTCTTCAACATCATCAATATTTTCTTTTTTCCTTTCCATAGTCTTTTTGAGAGACTTGCAGAAACTGGTGGCACGGAAGTTGTCTGCGCCAACTAATATATTGTGCACCTGTAAGCGAGAACCATTTCCACCAAGTACCAAAAAGCCAAGGTGTTTGTATTTTGCTCACTGTGGTCTGAAAATTCTTGAAGACTTGGGGGTAGTTGTCCAGGATGTCTTGGGCTCTATTTATGGACTCCATGCTTTCAATGGACTCCTTGATGATGGATATTATCGTCCCCACATCATCACTGTCCCCATTTTCATCCTGATCACCATCATCATCATCATTGTCATCTGAGTCATTCTCATCTTCTTCCTCCATGTCGGGCTCGTCCTCAGGGTGATATCTAGCATTATGGCGGCGGAGGCTTTGCTCCGAAGCAAACCCGCGCTCACAGATTTGGCAGTAGGTCATTCTAAAAAATGGGGCTCAACAGTCTTCTCGTGCTGCATAACAGTTGCAAATGCTACTCTAATGTTACTCAACCATTACAACTGTGCAGCTCATGTTGCCTAACAGTTGTCAAAATTTTGTCTATAAATTTTTATGAATGAGCTGCACCGCACAGCACACACTGGCTGTAAACTACCACTGCACATTTTAAGAACTGGAACCAGCCAGACGCAGCTCTTCTCAATCATTGCAAAAGTGTAGCATTTTACAACAGCTGTTGTTTAGTGCCTGTCACAAAAGTCTTACTCTGTGGCGCAACAGTTTCAAATGTTTTACTCATGTCATCTAACAGTTTCAAATGTTTCACTTGTGTTACCAAACAGTTCTAGACGTTGAACTCTTGTTACTCAAGCCTCACAAATAACTATACCTTTCAAACCTCCACTGCCTCGAACAATACGGATGAAGATGGTCTCCACAGCACTGGTGTCAGAGAACAATTAAGAAAATGTTGCATGAACACCAAACTAGCAGAGTGACGCTAGGAGGATATGACCCACCTTATGTACCAACAATGGCAACTATGTGTTGTTGGGCACGCTTTGGCGGGCGCGCTTTGTTGGTGCGCTTTGTTTACCCGGTGGATTACCCCCATCTTACCATTTGGCCAACACACCTATCATCTCAAACAGGGATGCTCTTGAGGTTGGAGGGGTAATCCACTGGGTAAACAAAGCGCACCAACAAAGCGCGCCCACCAAAGCGCGCCCGACAACACATAGTTGACATTGTTGGTACATAAGGTGGGTCATATCCTCCTAGCGTCACTCTGCTAGTTTGGTGTTCATGCAACATTTTCTTAATTGTTCTCTGACACCAGTGCTGTGGAGACCATCTTCGTCCGTATTGTTCGAGGCAGTGGAGGTTTGAAAGGTATAGTTATTTGTGAGGCTTGAGTAACAAGAGTTCAACGTCTAGAACTGTTTGGTAACACAAGTGAAACATTTGAAACTGTTAGATGACATGAGTAAAACATTTGAAACTGTTGCGCCACAGAGTAAGACTTTTGTGACAGGCACTAAACAACAGCTGTTGTAAAATGCTACACTTTTGCAATGATTGAGAAGAGCTGCGTCTGGCTGGTTCCAGTTCTTAAAATGTGCAGTGGTAGTTTACAGCCAGTGTGTGCTGTGCGGTGCAGCTCATTCATAAAAACTTAGAGACAAAATTTTGACAACTGTTAGGCAACATGAGCTGCACAGTTGTAATGGTTGAGTAACATTAGAGTAGCATTTGCAACTGTTATGCAGCACGAGAAGACTGTTGAGCCCCATTTTTTAGAATGACCTACTGCCAAATCTGTGAGCGCGGGTTTGCTTCGGAGCAAAGCCTCCGCCGCCATAATGCTAGATATCACCCTGAGGACGAGCCCGACATGGAGGAAGAAGATGAGAATGACTCAGATGACAATGATGATGATGATGGTGATCAGGATGAAAATGGGGACAGTGATGATGTGGGGACGATAGTATCCATCATCAAGGAGTCCATTGAAAGCATGGAGTCCATAAATAGAGCCCAAGACATCCTGGACAACTACCCCCAAGTCTTCAAGAATTTCCAGACCACAGTGAGCAAAATACAAACACCTTGGCTTTTTGGTACTTGGTGGAAATGGTTCTCGCTTACAGGTGCACAATATATTAGTTGGCGCAGACAACTTCCGTGCCACCAGTTTCTGCAAGTCTCTCAAAAAGACTATGGAAAGGAAAAAAGAAAATATTGATGATGTTGAAGAAGCCGAAGAAGCTGCATGGGAAGAGCGCAAATACCAACTGCACACTTTCGTCAAGAACCATATGGATGCCATTGATGAAGCAATGGAAGAAGAAGATTCGGACAGTGATTAATGTTTCCTATACCAAATGATATGGTTCAGGCGATGTCTTGCAATTATGTCAGAGCAACATTTGCAACAGTTGTGTAACACGAGCAAAACATTTGCAGCATTTGCGCAACCTGAGTCAAAAACTTGGAACAGTTGTGCAACACAAGCAGTGCATTGAATCTTCTGATTAGGTAGCTACTCTTATGCAACTCGATCAATTACACTGATAAACTGGCGAAAAGCACCACTGGCAGAGTGCAGAGTTGACACATTTGATTATGTAACTGCTCATGCAACTCGAACACATGGATATACTGGCAAGAAGTTCCGGAGTTGACTCTTCTGATTACATAACTGCTCTTATGCCACTCGATCACACAGATATACTGGCGAAGGGGTCGAACAGAGAAACGAAGCCATTGTTTGCACAAGGTCAATCCTGTGTGTACTTTGGAGAGGGCAGCGCGCGCCTGAGGCTTGCACCAATGGGGGTATTGACGCAGAGTTTGCACCAATGGGGGTATTGACGCCGAGTTTGCACCAATACAGGCATTGGAGAAAAAGTAATCACAGCCAGACCCTAACTACACTACTTTAGAATACCCGTACAGCCAACTCTCGGAACAGTCAAGAGGTTCTGCGTCTGCCGGATGGCGGATTCGCAGCAGCTGCATGACGCCTTGCTTGGCGAGGGCCACTGACGCCTTCAGCAGCACAGCTGAAGTCGAGGTCGAGCGACAGACGAAGGAGAGTGGAGCAGCAGTCGTCGACGAAAACACCGACGGCCTTTCGATGGCCAATCATCGAGCGGACTTCCAACTGACTCTCCACCCCCTTATCGGTGGTCAACGTCATGTGGTACTTGCCCTTCTTAGACGGTGGCGAATCCATATTCTTGCCGCGGCAACAACGCGAAGCAAAAACAGTATTCGAGCCACAAAGGGAGCAACACCACCGTACATACCCTACAGTGTTGTAGGTCATCGAGGCGAAGCTTTATTTCAGCAAAAGGACTACCAGGCGCGCTGAAGTCACGCAACCAACCAAACGACGACGACAACTGGAAGAACGACGACCCCAAGGCAATAAAAACTAACACGAGCGAAATACCAGGAATTAATGCTTCAATGCACGCAAAAGTGCAAGCCCTGAATCCATCTTCTCCCCCTTCTCCTCAGCTCTGCAGGTGCTGTGGGTCGAGTTGCCAGGGCTTCCAGAAGAGACGGCGCTGCTCCTCCTCTCCTTCTCTTCCTCTGACTCGAGTAGCTCCACGTTCGCCCCACTGATCAGACTGCCCGGACGGAAGTCGAAGGCGTCGCACCCTGCAGTGAGTACAGGTTCTACGCCTATGATGGTCCCATAATATCTTACGCGCCTGTTTGCCCAGCGATACCTGGGTGTTCCCCAGAAATGAGCAGACCATCAGCGCAGTGGGCGATCTTCAAGTGCTTGGACGTCGTCGTCGCCTGAGGCACGAGGGTGGCGGCTGTGTGCGTGCAGATCAGCTTGACCTTCTCGACGTCGAGAGAGCGCAGTCTGGGGCAGAAGTGGATGAGTTGTCGCTGTAGCCCACCATCACCTCGCCTCGCGGTAATTTGCCCATCCACAGCCTCAGGAGCCCCACGTGGACCCTCTCGAGAAGGGGCGCGTCCAGAGCTATGGAACGAGAAGAAGTCCACGTCCATTTTCACCACGGCTTCATACCATTCTTGATTGGAAAACTGCGACTCGCCGTCAGAGGAGTAGTCGGTGGGAGACTGGATTTGTAGCAACTTGACGACACGACAGCACATTTCACCAGAGCCACCGACGCCTCTTGCAGAAGTGGCTGCAGTAGTTTCTTGGTGTTCCAGAGGCAGCGGAGGTCAAGCGACAGGCAAAGAAGGGTGGGACAGCAATCGTTGATGACTGACGGCCTTTCGGTGGCTGTCTATCGAACTGACTTCCAGTCGACTGTCCACTCCCTTGTCGGTGGTCAGTGCCAGTCGATACTTGACGCCTTCGGGAGGCCCCCCCCCCCCTCCACCGACGCTTCCACCACTCTGACCACCCGCCCACTGGAGCAGAGGTCGTCCCAGCGCCTGCAGACGCGTCGCAGAGAATTGACGTCGCTGAGACCCACGTAGTAGAACACAATCAGGAGAACGTCGTTCGACAGCTTCTCATTGATCAAATCCTTGGAAGGAGCCGACCAAAATGTTAGGATGAGAATGTTAGGTAACTTTGCCATCATCGAATGACGGGCAACTTCAACCACAAGTGATACGTGACACTCCTTGAGTGTCAGATAGGCACTCCGCGTGATAGTTTTAGCAGACGGGGGCACAGAAACGCGTCGGAGCAGGCTGTACTGACGACGATGAGCGCAGGCTGTACTGACCGCTGACTGTCTATAGCCACTCACAATGTAGAATGCCAGCGGCGCCCCAATTGTACAGGCGCGCCTTATCTACGCTACACAGCGGGGGCTCCCCCGCTGGGGTGGACGGCGTCGGTGCTCTAGGGCTACAGTACGATGCTCCTATAACTCGGTTCAATTGCGCGTGCGTAGACGCCTTTCTCAGCGCATCTTATATGGACGGCGTACTGTAGGGCGCAGCAAAATCAATGGCGGACGGTATTTTCGGAATTTCGCGACATTTTACAGAGCGTGAGTATTCGGCCAAAAGCAGGCTAAATGCACCGCAAATCGCCAAACAAACGACGGATTCGCGTTCTGCGGCGTCAGAAAGCCCAGACAAAACTGTCAACACAATTATGAAAATTCGACCCCGGGACCCAATTTTTGGCCGGCCGGGTGTCGAAATCAGGGTAAAGGCGTTCCAAATCGCAAAACAAACACCGGAGTCGTGTTCAGCGTCGTCGAAAACCCCCGAAACAAGTGAAAACTCAATTTCGAAAATTTGACCCTGGGATTCAAAAATTCGGCGCGGCCGGGATACGGTACCTCAAAATGGTCAAAACACTTCGTCTAGACCAACTTTCAACGCGGAACACGATGCAACGGTCAATTTGCCGCTAAAGGCACGCTTTCCAGCCCAAAAATCCATTCAAAGTCGAAAATCCCAATTTTCCGCTCGGGACCCGGGACTTTTGCCACCGCGGATCTCCCGAACGGCGAGACCGATCTCGGCGGTTTTGGTCTCGAATGAAAGGTAATATAAGTGTTCAGGTCAGAAATTAAATTGGCGAGGATCCACCGTTGCAAACTCGAGTTACGATTTTTTAAATGTCGGAAAAAAATTTAAAATTTTGAATTTTCTACCGTACTCCCGCGTCGGACCACCTAGGGAGCCCGTTCCAGTCCCGCTTCGTAGAGGACCCAAAGGCCTACAACATATCCAAAAATCACCAAATTCGAGCCACTTTTGCGAAAGTTATGGCGTCTTTTTTTTACTTAGCAAAAATTTGAATTTTTGAATTTTCGCAAAATTCTTCCACCACCGAAATTTTTTCACCCCCCGAGCACGCTGCGCGTCGTCATAAGCTATCTTTTAAAAAAAAATTTGGCTCCCTAAGTGCTTCGTAGCGAGCGCTAGCTCTGGTTATGTTAACTGTAGGCTTTACCGCTCCTATAGCACTCCTTCGCTTTTCAAGCGGCGGAGTGCCAAAAAGCGAGGTTCCGAACCTTGCCATTTTCTTCAGCGAAGGCGTCTCCCATTTCTCAGCGGTCGTTTCCACAGGTGAAGCCGAGTCGACCAACTGAACATTCATTTCGAACATTCACAGAACATGCGCACGTCGACAAATGTAACTCTACAAGTTGCAGATCTCTCCAGTACGTAGATTAGGTTAGCCATCACTGGTGGAGGCGCTACTGGCAAAACGCAGCCAATACGACACTGTGACACAATCATATTCAAAACTAGTTACCTGAGCAGTCGATTCCAAACGTCCTTTCTTAGTCAGCGGCGGGTCCATCGATTTGCTTGCTAGAGCTTGGAGTGGCAACTGCGCGAAGCGTGTCACCACTAGGCCCACCACATGAACAGGTACAGTATACCAAACCAATACAATAGAGAGAGAATGAGTAAAATGGGATAAAGGTGGACTGTAGCCCCTGAAGCATTACTGACAGTCCAATCGTCTTCGTCCGCTGTGACGACGCTTTACTCAACAAATGACGACTACGCATGACGTCGTAAACGCTTCGCCACGCAAGCAAACGACAACGACGACCTATCAACACAAAGCCTACAGAAACACGAGCGAAACACCAGGAGCATGATGTAATTTCGCAATTCACGCACTGCGGCAGGCGACTATGTCGTAGTACCTATGTAAGTGCAAGCCATGAATCCTTTCTTCTCCACCCTCTTCTCAGCTCTGCAGATGCTGTGGGTCGAGTAGCCAGGGCTTCCAGAAGAGACTGCGCTGCTGCTCCCTCTCTGCCTCTGTTTCGAGCAGCTCCACGTTCGCCCCACTGATCAGACTGCCCGGACGGAAGTCGAAGTTGGCCGCACCTGTGATGGAATTGTCTCGTTACACAAACGTGAAGTAGGTAAGTACCTACATACCTACACGGGCGCATACAGTGCGTTGACAGCGGCCGCCTAATTACTGTAGGTGCACTGATTCTCCATCAATGCAAACCAAAAGGTCTCTCTTGGCAAGAACGACACCTGATGCCACAAGTAGGCCGTTGGCGTAGTGAGAGATCGTCAGGCGGTCCGACGTCGTCGTCGCTTTCGCCACGAAGGTGACCACGTCTGTGCGCCAGTTGACCAGCTTGACTTTCTCTATGTCGAGAGAGCGCAGTCTGCTGCAGAAGTGTACGAGGTCGCTGTAGCCCACCACCACTTCGCCTCGTGGAAGTGTGCTCGTCGACAGCACCAGACTGCCCACGTGTAACATCTCGAGAAGTGGGGCGTCCAGGGCCACGGATCGCAGCAGGGAGCCGCCGCTCTCCTCCACGTAGCGGCAGAGATGCAAGTGGGTCAATTGGGGAAATCGACGTGGGGTCAAGGCGTTCAGCAGCGTCCCCGAAGGCCGATAACCGTGTAGACGCTTGAGAGCGAAACGCCGGACGGAGAGCAAGGCGATCACGTGGTGACGCGGCGGCGGCTGACCGACTTTCGTCTCCATATATTTCACCTCCGTGTGCAGGCAGTACTCCTCCAGCGATGGAATGC
Source organism: Linhomoeus sp. GSCO2_2 (assembly GCA_030248115.1). NCBI lineage: Eukaryota > Metazoa > Nematoda > Chromadorea > Monhysterida > Linhomoeidae > Linhomoeus > Linhomoeus sp. GSCO2_2. The sequence goes on along the minus strand of JASAMZ010001333.1, from coordinate 16,246 downwards.
CTTCCGAACACAAACAGGGAGAGCGAACGCCCAATAGGCAATCGGAGCAGAAGCTGCGCAGACTGGCCAAGCTTCTGAGCTTTTTGATCAATGAGAGCAGTTCGAACTCGGAGCCAAAAAAATAGTAGAGTTTGCTGCGTTTGAACACGATGTGTTGGACGGCGCCATGTCTGACGAGAGCCAGCCACGCTTCCTTCAGCAAAGTCCCCAGCAACTTGTTGGAACCGCTGAAGTCGAAGTTGAGCGACAGACGAAGGAGGGTGGGGCAACAGTCGTGGAGAAAGAGGCTGACGGCCTTTTGGTGGCCGTCCATCGAGCGGACTTCCAGCTGACTGGCCACTCCTTTGTCGGGGGTCAATGAAATCCGATACTCGATGGTCTCAGGCCCTCCCTCCAGCGACGCTTCCACCACTCTGACCACTCTCCCACTGGAGCAGAGGCCGTCCCAGCGCTTGCAGACGCGCCGCAGATTGCTGACGTCGCTGAGACCAACGTACGAGAACACCAACATAAGGGCGTCGTCCGATAGCTTCTCGTTGATCAGACCCTTGTAAGGATTCGACTGAAATGACAATGGCAAGTAAGTCGGCGAGAGCATAGTATTAGTAACCTCAGGCCTCAAAGACCCAAACCTCGCCAGTTTCAGCGACGACTGGTGAGGTCTGATCAGCAGCCGTTTCCATGAGCGCAGTCGGCTGGACAAACTGAACGACGATCTGAGTGGGGACAACTTCAGAATCCAATCGCAACGCAACAGGTGGTGACAAACCAGTGCTTCGGCTCCTTCAGCAGTGGACATAGGATCACTCATGATACCCTCAGCGTTCACTCGCCCACTATCGACTCGACTCTGTTTTGACCTTTAGTCAGTTGCGCCCGGATTCAGACTGAGAACAGGTCGGCGACACGCCACGGATAACGACACGGTAAGTGGCTGATTGATTCAACACAAAACACAACAGGAGATGGCAGGTCTCGCCGTCGGTACTGTTTACTTCATAAATCGGAGGAGTACTGGAAACCAATTTCAATGAACAACGCAGAAATAGGATGGACGAAACACCAGGCACACAGGACGCATTTGTGTACCAATATGTATGTCTGCACCTATGTATTTATTCACCGAGACGCTCTCAACGACCGATGGCAAGTCTCAGCGCAGTAGCAGCGATCAACGAGAGACTAAGTCCACTGTAGTTCATACGCTCGGTGGGCTTACGTACGAAGGGAAGCACAGCCACTTTCGAATCGAGCAGACAAAGACACGAAAGAGAGCAACGAAGCAACAACTCGTTAGCCAACCTACCGTACTACTACCGAATCGACTCAGACCACAATATCGGCCTACAGAAGCCGTCGGCTGGCTACTGCAGCAGCAATATTCAAGCGCACCAAAGCACAGCAAATTTTGACGGCTAACGAAACAAGCTTTGTCTAAAAACTGTGGCACCACGTTGGCATCAGTGTAAACTTGAGAGCGTGTGCGGGAAAATGTGCACTGGATAGTGAAGTGCCGCTAGACATTTAGCCGACAATCTGGTGGGGTATAGCCGCAATTGGTCTTGGATTTGTTCGTGGTACCTGATCCACATATGGATCAGAAGATTCGCCGCAGGCACACTTTGCGCTTTTAATTGTGGCAACTGATCCATAAATGGATCAGAGAAATTCGCCGCAGGTACACAGTGCAATAAAAGTGTCTAAATGAGACGACGCCCTATTGAAAAGGGTATAAATGGGACGACGCCCTATTTAAAGGGCATAATTGGGACGACGCCATATTCTTTTGGAATTAGTGCTCGATCCATCTACACAAAGATATGTTGAAATCTCAGCTGCTTGAAATTGTCGAAATTGATAAATTCTGACAAAAACCTTGAAAATATACCTAAATTCTTTAATTATAAAATCTAGAACTATTTACCAAATACTTGGCGACTATGCCCGACACAACTATGCAAAGACATTTTGAAATTTAAGCTATTTGGAATTGTCAAAATTTGAGTATCTTAACAATAAATATCCCAAATTTCGTTAATTATAAAATCAGAAACTATTTGCTAAATACTTGACAGACTATGCCCAATGCATCAACGCAAAGACATTGTGAAATTTAAGCTGTTTGAAATTGTCATAATTTGAGAATTATGACAAAACCTTAAAAATATCCCAAAATACGCTAATTATAAAACTTAGAACGAGTTGCTAAATACTTGGCAGGCTATGCCCGACACAACCATGTAAAGAAATTATAAAATTTCACCTGTTTGAAATTGTCGAAATTTGGGAATTTTGACAATACCCTTGAAAATATCCTAAATTTCATTAATTATATTCGCTGAAACTATTTGCTAAATACTTGGCAGACTATGCTCGATACTTCCGTGCAAAGAAGTTTTGAAACTTAAGCTGTCTGAATTTGTCAAAATTCTGGAATTTTGACAAAAACCTTAAAAAAATCCCTAATTTCATTAATTATAAAATCTGAAATTATTTGATAAATACTTGGCAGACTATGCTCGACACATCCGTGCAAAGAAGTTTTGAAACTTAAGCTGTTTGAATTTGTCAAAATTTGGGAATTTTGACAAAAACCTTGCAAATATCCTAATTTTCGTCAATTATATTCGCTGAAACTATTTGCTAAATACTTGGCAGACTATGCTCGATACATCCGTGCAAAGAAGTTTTGAAACTTAAGCTGTTTGAATTTGTCAAAATTTTGGAATTTTGACAAAAACCTTAAAAATATCAATAATATCGTTAATTATAAAATCTGAAACTATTTGATAAATACTTGGCAGACTATGCTTGACACATCCGTGAAAAGAATTTTTGAAATTTAAGCTGTTTGAATTTGTCGAAATTTGTGGATTTTAACAAAATCCTTAAAAATGTCCCAAATTTCGTTAATTATATTCGCTGAAACTATTTGCTGAATACTTGGCAGACTATGCTCGATACATCCGTGCAAAGAAATTTTGAAATTTAAGCTGTTTGAATTTGTCGAAATTTGGGAATTTTGACAAAAACCTTGAAAATATCCCTAATTTCGTGAATTCCAAAATCCGAAACTATGTTACAAATTCATCGCGTCTTATGCCCTTTCCATTTCAGCAAAAACTTTCTCGATACGACCTGTAAATAAAAGTGTCATTTTTGACATTTTCATATTTTAATTGTAAATATCTCGAAATAGCGAAATTAGCAACAGAAACGGACAACGGCACGTTACTCAGCGCATTCGACTCCATCGGATGGCACTAACCGTCGTGTCTCGTTGTTCCGTACACACACACACACACACACACACACACACACACACACACACACACACACAGAGGAACGAACGGACAATAGCGTCCGTATATATACTCGCCGCCCTGGGGGGCGGCGAAACAAGCTGTTTTAAAAAAGTTGAGTTGTTTTATTAATACAGAGTGGTTTGTGAGTGTTTTAAAGTGGAAGAGTGAAAGAGTGGATACTTTTGTAAAGTATTTCGAAGCCTTTCCGATATGACGCGCGCCCGCCCGGAGTCCACTATTCATGCGCTACTTCTGACACGCTCCTTTCTGAGAGGTTCTTGCAGGGCAACATTGGGATCGCCCGGGATTAATTTTTTGAGCAAGACACACGCATTTCTGAGCGGTTGTTGCAAGGCAACATTGGGATCGCCCGGGATTAATTATTTTTGCAAACAAAGTTGTTCGTAAGACAAGGGTTTAAAAAAACAAAAGTGTTTCTTTAGGAATGACCGTTCAACAACTGCCTCAACGCAAGCTTTCAAACGGTCGAACGAATGCCGCTCTACAACGTAAGACGAGCGAGTTAGGGCCCATTTGCTGTTTAAACCTTTGGGTTACTGTACCTCGCGATATACAAACTTTGAGTTTCGACCAATCGAAGAACAAATGATCAGTGAGTCAAGACCCAGCAACTCAAGATCGTCTCTCTACGACGCACGCTGAGCGAGTTAGAGCGATTTCTATGCTAAGAACGCGACAATGTCGCTTTTCGTGGTGCGTGTTTGCGTAACTAACAAAATTTTTATGCCAAGTAAAAGAGCACGTCGAGAACTTTTAGTTGACCTATCGCACGCCGCTCTACGACGTAAGACAAGCGTGTTTGAGCCGTTTTGCGTTTTGGACTTTCGGGTTACTGTAGCGCGCGAAGTTCAAACTTTTGAATTTCGACTTCTCTTAACGGAATTATCAGTGTGCCGAAACCTATTTAACAAACTCAAGATCGTCTCTCAACGACGGAAGACGAGCGAGTTAGATAAGTTTTGCGTTTTAAACCTTTGGGTTACTGTAGCTCCAGAAATTCAAACTTTTGAGTTTCGACCAATAGAAGAACAAATGATCAGTGAGTCGAGAGCTATCCAACCAACCCAAGATCGTCTCCGTACGACGCACGCTGAGCGAGTTAGAGCGATTTCTGCGTTAAAACGCGAGAATGTCGCTTTTCGTGTTGCGTGTTTGCGTAATTAACAAAAGTGTTAATGCCAAACGAAAGAGCACGTCGACACCTTTTAGTTGACCTATCGCACGCCGCTCCACGACGTAAGACGAGCGAGTAATAGCCGTTTTCAGTTTGAACCTTCGGGTTACTGTAGCGCGCGCAATTCAAACTTTTGAATTTCGAAGTCTCTTACCAACATTACCAGTAAGTCGAGAGCTATCCATAAAGCCCAAGATCGCCTTCCTACGACTTACCAACGCTGAGATCTAAGAGCGTGACACACGGACGAACGGACGAACGGACGCACGGACGATAAGCTCTCGTAGGGGTTCGCCCGGCTGAGGCCGGGCGAAAAAAAGAGAATGACGTGACTATTGACTAAGCAGAACCAGCAGTTATCCACTGGACGAGTGGACGGTTCGCAGGTGACGCAGTAGGTTGCTTCGCCCTTTGGCCTTGTAGTTGCAGTGGGGACAGGGGTGCGGACGCAGCTTCTCGTGCACCTCCCTGCGGTGTCTCCTCCGACTGCTTCTGTCGGCGAAGGCCATGGGGCATTTGGGGCAGTGGTAGGGCTTCTCGCCCGTGTGACTGCGCTGGTGGCGGAGCAGATCGCGCTGGTAGTGGAATCGCTTCTGGCACTGACTGCAGACCAGACCGCCCTTGGCGCCCTCGTGGACCTGCGCCACGTGACGACGCATGACAGTGGGCGTGCTGAAGAGACGACCGCAGCCGTCCCTAGGGCACCGGCGCTTATTCCCGTCATCTTCCTGCAGAGGGAGGGCCCGCTCTTGCCCTGAAGTAATGGTTTTGTTGTCTCACATGCATCCTCTGCGATGGTCACACAACAAGCAGGCGCTCGCCTTCGCGGGCTTCCTCGGACGGCTTCCCCACTTCTCGTCCTTCCTCTTCCTCAGGGCCTTTCAACTGGACTATCTTCTCACTGGGGTCGGTAGTCCCGTGCTCCAGCGACTGAAGACCCTGAAGCGTCACGCCGTCTCCAGTGACGACTTGCGCCCCGCCAGAGGCTTCCACTGGCGCCTCAACCACTGGAGTGCTCTTCTCTGGGGCTCCTTGAGACTTCGGCTCAGGCCCGTTCTTTGGCGCAGCTTCCACAACCTCAACACGCCAATACCATGTGAAAGTGGCTTCTCTCAAGACAGATGGCGCTACACATTAATTCAAGCGCACATACCGGCTTCGAAGTGACATCGTTGATGGGTTCCAAGAGCGGCACCTGAATGTCCACTCCACTGTTCATCAGCTCGAGGACGCGTGCCAACCTGTCGTGGTACAAGCCCTGAAGAGAGACAGAGGTTCTGCGCCATCACAGATAATTAGAATATTGCTGAACTTTCACAGTTCATATCATATCTAGTCCACTACCATCATAGCCTTCTTTTCAGTCGTCTTCTCCACTCCCTCGGGCAGCGGCAACTCGTTGATCGTCGCCTGAACTGCTCAATATCAGAATACCGTTACCCATCATTTCGAATAGCATTCCAAACACACGCCTTCAACTGGGCATTCTCTTGTCGCAGAGAGGCGTTCTCCATCTGCAGCTGATCGAACTGCTTCCGCAACTGAACCTGCAAAGTGAACGCAGACCTCTGCAACGCAGAATGATTATGCATGACTCATCGAACAAAGACAGCGAAGCGATTGCTGCGTTGCGAATAAGGACAAGAAACTAAACCTGTGGTTGACCGCTCTCTTCTATCCAGCAACTTACCAAAGCAACGTTGGCTGTGAGACGAGCGGCCAGTTTCGGCGTCAAGGCGCGATGGGGCTGCGTGGCGTCCGTTTCTGGCGAGACCGAATTTGGCTGAAAAGCGCCACTGGTGAGGGGGCACCAAAATTGGAAAAACTTTAGATGGCGGACGGCGACGCGCCCACCTGAGGCTGCGAACTGCCGCTTGCGAGGACAAGCTCCTTCTCCGCTATGGGGGCCTCGATTTGTTCCAGCTGCAGTGCAAAGGCCTAGTAACTACTTCATTCAAGTGAAGAAGTGGAACACTTAGTTACAGCAACTGTCGTCATTTGTACAGAGCCACGCGGCGCTCACACACGTCCACAACACGAGCACAGCACCTGCTGGTAAAGGTGCTCCAATTCGGCCGTTTCACTCTGCGCCTCAACCGCAACAGTAGGCGCCTTCTCAGCTGGAGCAGTGGCTGCAGGAGGCCCTTTCTCGGTCTCCATCGGCTCCAATCCTCCAACAGCCAGCTCATTCATCACTCAATATCGTTTCTCCGCACTTCCACAACACTTTCACACGCCTAAGCAACGTTGTCGAACAGTGGCGCCCTCTGTTCTCACATTTACCTAGCTTTTATTGCTGTTTTGACAGAGAATCCACACCAAAACGACCACTACTTCACGTAGCGCACGAATGTTTCCGTCCTTCTTGTGTTGAATTACACGCTACAGTAAGAAATAATATCAATGTTGTTACGGTAGTTACAATTTCAAATCTTCTAACCGTGTGTTTTGTAGTCCGACATCTTCTTCGGAAATTTGGCTGAGTACGTCGCCTTTTGAACAGCAACAGCAACGGCGTGACGACCCCGTGACGACAGCGTCATTGAAACGCATCTGTGCTGTGAGGGAGTGCCGTCAACGGATTCGCAACTACAGTTTCAGAGTATTTGAATACCGTGCCCGAATTTGAAACTGCGTACCGTGTCCGAATTCGAAAGTGCATTACTGTAACGATTAGTTTCAAGGCAATCACACACGCTTGAGTTAATTAGGTACCATCCATCGATAGCAAAGGTAAATCTTGTGCGTTTTGTTTGTCGCTTATTCTGCGAGCGCGACAACAATTTGAGAAGGTGGCCGCACAGAAATGGCGTCGCGGAGCAGTAAATTCACGGTCAGCCATGCGGTGAGCACAAGCGGTAGTGCGTTCTTTACTTGCATTGTTCTCTGTTGCTTCTATAACTATGTCGAAGCAAAATTGGCTCTGCACTTGTTGAACATCGTAGTCGCTTCAGCAGACGCCGCGAGTCGAAGCTGTGGAAGAGGCGCAACCGATGGAAACTGAAGCCATCGCCACAGGCCCTGCCTCGACCACAACTTCTGCTGCAGCTCCCATGGCGAAAGAGTCGGCTGACGACGAAGCCCTTAGACAGAAAGAGGATTTAGGGCGGCTTTACGCGCAGGTGGGTATGCTTGTTTGTTGACGTTGAGACGTGGACAAGCAACAGTATAGTGGGGAGTTGTCATTTGTTATTGGCGGCATTAGAAAGTGGCGATCTCCAGCTGCGAGAAGTCGAATCGGCCATTGCTGACAAGGAGCTGATGCTGGCGATGGGCGCAACGCTGGAGTGCCAGGTGGATGTCGTCTGAAATCTTAGATGTCTGCTCTGAGCACATAGGTTCCTACCAGATTGGGTCCGGTGGGGGGTCAACTGAGGGTCGAGGGGGGGTGGGTCATCCTGAACCGGATTCAGTTTCCGGATGGCCATTTTGAAAAGGTAGGGGGGTCTATTACTGAAGGAAATTTGGCATTTTTGCTTCGAAAAGCACAGAAAAACGTGTATTTTGCACATTTAGTACCGCAAATATACACACAAACGCTATTTACTAACTTCAAAACGGCCGAAATACACAAAATAGCGCCGCAGGCGGAATTTTTTTGGTTTTTTGGCACTCCGCCGCTTGAAAAGCGAAGGAGTGCTATAGGAGCGGTAAAGCCCACAGTTAACATAACACGCACTAGCGCTCGCTACGAAGCACCTAGGGAGCCCAATTTTTTTTTAAAAGATAGCTTATGACGACGCGCAGCGTGCTCGGGGGGTGAAAAAATTTCGGTGGTGGAAGAATTTTTCGAAAATTCGAAAATTCAAATTTTCCGGTTCAAAATAAAAAAAGCACGCCATAACTTTCGCAAAAGTGCCTCGAATTTGATGATTTTTGGATATGTTGTAGCCCCTTGGATGCTCTTCAGAACCATACCAAATTGGGCTCCCTAGGTGGTCCGACGCGGGAGTACGGTAGAAAATTCGAATTTCAAAATTTTTTTCCGACGTTTAAAAAATCAGAACTCGAGTTTCCAACATTGGATCCTCGCAAACTCTTCTTTCTGACTTAGAGCCTTCTATGGCCTTTCGATCAAGATCAAAACCGCCGAGATCGGTCTTACCGTTCGGGAGATCCGCGGTGACAAAAGTCCCGGGTCTTGAGCGGAAAATTCTGATTTTCGACTTTGAGTGGATTTTTGGGCCGGAAGGCGTGCTTTTAGCGGTAAATTGACCATTGCAACGTGTTCAGCGTCAAAAGTTGGTCTAGACGAAGCGGTTTGACCATTTCTAGGTACTGCACCCCGGCCGCGCCGAATTTTTGAATCCCGGTGTCAAATTTTCGAAATTGAGTTTTCACTTGTTTCAGGGGTTTCCGACGACGCTGAACACGAATCCGGTGTTGGTTTTGTGATTTGGGACGCCTTTACCCTGCTTTCGGCACCCGGCCGGCCAAAAATTGGGTCCCGGGGTCGAATTTTCAAAATTGCGTTGACAGTTGTGTCTGGGCTTTCTGATGTCGCAGAACGCGAATCCGTCGTTTGTTTGGCGATTTGCGGTGTATTTAGCCTGATTTTTGGCGAGGGACGGAACGCTCATGGTGTACGCCATATCTTCTTCTGTTGCCGCTTTTGTGAGAATCGACGTTTGTGTTTGCTGTAGCAAGACCTTGGTCAATGCGCATCTTCATTTGATGCTGTACTGTACGTACGCGCTTGCTGTATTGTATGTCAACCTTGTGTCGGCGGAAGTTACTACTGTACACGGATTTCCTACGCCGAAATTAGACTACGCATAATTTGGACTCAAGAAGCTGCAACGCTACACATTCAACGTACTCTCAGTGAGAGTTGCGCACCGCTGGTCAAGGTTTACTGTGCCTCCGTCTGCTTAAACGATCACGCGGAGTGCCTATCTGACACTCAAGGAGTGTCACGTATCACTTGTTGGGGCTTGAGAGGGGGGGTCTCTCCTGATCCGGAATTCTGTTCCGGATGGCCAAGTCTGGGGGGAGGGTCATCCGGAACTTCGTCCGGATCGGTCGGAGGTGGGAGGGGGGTAACCCCCCCCCCCCCCCAAAGGAACCTATGTCTGAGCAGCAGGTGAAGCGTGCGACTGCTTCTAGGAAGCGGCGATTATGCCCATGGATGGCTCCATTGGTGGCCAGTTGGCTCAGAAACTCGAGGCTCGCTGCGAAGCATCGGCCGCTTTGGTCAGTTGTTTCTTCGCTGTATCCTTTGCCTCTGATGGTGCAAATCGGAATAATGAATCTTTGTGCTCATCTTCTGTTACAGGCTCAAGTGCGCGCCCAACTGATCCAGACGCAGCAGGAGAAAGCAGCATTACAGGTGAAGTATAGTGATGTGAAAGTGAAAGTTAGTTGAAACGATACTTCGTCTTTAGGCACTGGTCCACAAGCAACAAGAGGAAGCGGCCAAGACGAAACAGAAGGCGGAGACCCATGTAATTGTTTCAGATGTGTCCAACGTTCGTTATATAGGTGATAGAGCGTCTGTCTTTTCTTCAGCAGTTGTGGCGGGACAAACTGGCCTCTCTTCTGGAATTGATGAACAGCGGCGTGGACATTCAGCTGCCACTGGTGGACGCCCCTATGCCTGTAGCGCCGGTGAGCCTGTCTGAGTGGAAGATGTATGCTGTCAATGTTGAAACTTGAACCTGTGTGCGTAGTAATTAGGTGGAGACGATTCAGTCGAGCGGAACTCCCAATGCCAAATTGGGAGTGGGCGAAACTCCAGCGATCAGACCAGCTGCTGTGTTGCCAGAAGAAGGCTGTGGCGCAGCTGAAGTCGCTGTAGGGGAGAACCTGGGGCCTCATGCGCTTCAGCCACTGTCCAAAGCGGAGATCCAAGTAAGTGTTTCAGATGTCACCAACGTTTCTTGTGTATGGAGGTGGTGTGGACAGCGGCGGGGACGTTCAGCTGCCACTGGTGGACGCCACTGTGGGTCCAGTGATCCAAGTCAAAGTGGACGAGTGCCGTTCCGACGCGCCGGAAGGTGAGATGCATTGCGGCGGTTGACGCCCATGCTTATGCATTATCTGTTATGGAAAGCAATCGACCAATCCAGGCAAAGTCGGCAGCGACGACAGCGTCCATTGTGGCGAGCCGGTCTTTGTCCAGAATGCCTCAGAGCGCAGACAGCACGCATGTCCCAGAGAAGGCTGTGGACGCGTCTTCAGCGCCAGATGCAACCTCGGCCGTCACATGGCTTGGGTGCACGAGGGCGCCAAGGGCAGTCACGTGTGCGGCCAGTGCCAGAAGCGCTTCTACTACCAGTCCCATCTGCTCTGCCACCAGCGCAGTCACACGGGCGAGAAGCCCTACCACTGTCCCAAATGCCCCATGGCCTTCGCCGACAGCAGCGTTCTTGGGAGACACCGCAGGGCAGTCCACGAGAAGCTGCGTCCGCACCGCTGCCCCCATTGCGACTACGCGGCCGCGCAACGAGCCCATCTGCAGAGTCACTTCCGAAGAGTCCACTCGAGTGGGTAGAATAGAAGGTGCCCTTGGTGTCGTACTTGCGAGTGGGCGCTTCCTTTTTGCCGTTTATGGTATGTATCCACGATTGAATTTGTTTAAGTGACCTCTCGTTTCGTTGGTACCGTAGTTGTTATCTGTTGTCGGAGCCAATGAGCGCACGTAGTAAGCAGTCCGGCTAGCCCACCCTCCCATGGATCGTCGAGTTGTCCCCAGGCTGCTGGGGTGACGTGAGTATGGTTTGCTCCAGTTTTTCGTTGTCGATTGCTGAATGCTCGCTCGTGATCATTTGTACCTACTTCGCGCGCGAATGCCACGATTATTGACGCTTCTTAGGTGCAGATTGCTTTCGTCTTCGATAGAATTGAATTGGAGTGGGATATTTCCGATAGCTCCTGTTCACCTCCCTCATGCCACTTTGTGACACATCCGCCGCGACCGCGAGCAGTCGACTTTTCCGTTGCTGTCTCTCGCACCGGACAGCTTGGCGGCGCCATTTTGAAGTGGTGGCGGGGTAACGTCAGACAAAGATAATTGGCAAAGGGCACGAAGAACAGAACAGATCTCATGCGAGCGCCAGCGTATGCCGCGACTGACGCTGTCAACCATTCCATTGTCAAAATACGCTATTCGATTCTCGGTGTGCGGGCGCGGCCCAATTCCAAGCCAAATTCGGGAAGCGAACGAGACGACCAGAGGTCAACTTTGACGGAGAGACATCGATGACAGTCGCACCGAGCTCCCTGTCTCTCTCGCCTTGTGTACCGGGTGTCCCAACAAGCTGTGTGTGTAAAAAGTTCAACCTATATTTTGTGTCTGTCAAATTTTGGTGCACAGTACAGTGAACTTTGTACGCATCGTTAGACGCATCAGGAGAAGTGGTGTGTAGAGCGTGTACCTTAATGCGAAGTGCAGCCATCCACACGGTACGGTTATCTGTACAGCTGATCTGAAGCTCAGTGATATCGCCGCGTTCGCTATATGGTATCGGCATGATACGACGCCGTTTATCTGATGTTTCGGTACCTGTGTCAAAACGTCAAATCCAACAAAAAACTTGCCAAAAGGTTTGTGAGCTTGTTCTTCATCGCGAATTGCTGTGTTTGGCATACGACATTGCTATTTCCGCGTGCACGTTCATCAATAAACAGCTCTTTTGGCCATGAGGCGAACAAGCTGTTTTAAAAAAGTTGAGTTGTTTTATTAATACAGAGTCCTTCTCCCTCCTTCCCAGTCGCTGATGTTCGTTGGATGGTTGGCGTCAAAACCTGCGGTTGTTCAGTGGGGATGGAAGATTTCGTCTTCGGTTGTATTTCGGCAGGTGACGTTGCCTTCGACGGTTTCTCAGTGGATCTGGTTGTTCCCTTGATCCTAGTCAGAGTTTCTGTGGCATTCGACGCAGATTCTGGCGTGGTGGATTTTGTTTTGAAGCTTGTAGTTGTCTCGGACTTTTCTTCACATGCCGTCGTTGTCGTCATCATCGTCGTCGCCGTCGTCGTGGTCGTCGTAGGAGTGGTCGTGGCGTGCGATTGACGCGCCTTAGCTTCTTCATATCTTGCCTTGGGGTTCATCTTCTTGTCGACAAGGCTGTTGCAGAAGGGTTTCAAGCAGCAGCACAGCCACATCTGTTGGCCCGTCCATACTTCGTCGATGCTTAGGAAGCAGAAAGTTCTTCGCTTCACCTGTTCGTACTCGTCGTCGCACAGCATCTGATTCCTCTCCAATTCGTGCGACTCTTCCTCTGTGTACCAATCGTGCAGCTGCAGCTTCTCCCCCGCTGGCGCTTCCGCCCTGTAGCTGTTGACGCACCATCTGGGCTGCTTCCACCACATTAGCAGCGGCACCATGTTGGGCGAGAGGACGCAGCCGTAGTGGCGCCCGTGGAGGTGAACTCCTCTCCTGTGGTGCAGATAGAGCGCTGCCTGGACGGCCGCGTTATTCTCAGCTTCCAGAGTTCTGGGGTCGTTGCAGAGCTCCCCCTTGCAGAAGCAGACGTACTCGAACGTCCTCATTTCTTCCACAGAGGCGTCGTCCGGAAGCGCCGTCTGCCGGCAGACGGGCGCCGACTTTCCGCTCTCCAATTCTCGTTGCTGCAGGGAGAATTGTACGTCGGCGTATCGTTTAGGGTTGTAGTCAAGAACGGTGACGCAAGTCCCGTTGCCCTCTCGAATTTCTCTAGGCATCAGCATTCTCAAAGGATGCGGGACGAACTGCCTGCAAACGAAGATGGGGAACTTTTTGTTGGCGAAAGGGAGAAAGGATCGCAGCTCACTCATCCCAGTAGATGTCATTGTAGCACCGCCTCGTCTGCGAGTCCTTTCCCGCTGGGGCGGCGCCGCAGATCCACAAAATCGGCGCCAACACCCAGAGAAGCGGTAGAGACGTCTTCATCGTCGTCGCCTTCCTGCTACGTGTCTCTTTTCTTGTTATTGATTTCATTCGTATACATGCTGTTTGTAACAAACGTCGACGGAATGCATTGTGTACATACGCTGTCACTGTCAGGCTTGTCACAACCGGTTTGTGACATCTGGGGGTCTTGCAGGATCTGTGCAAAATCGTTGACCGCTGGGGTACGGTTGGCTTCAGTACGTCATGCCTGGTTAAGCGCGAAAAGATTTCAATGAGAAGAGCGGAATGACACCTCTTCCGCTACGGTTCATTAAGCAAGTTGAACCAGCAGTACGTACGGTACCGTAAGTCGCCCTGGCTGAGGTTTTGGGGATGGGGCGGGGGGGGGGTGGTGTATGGGCGTGTTTGTCTCGCAGAACTGTATGAAGATAGTATGATGACGAATGATGAAAGTCCGGAACAATGGAGCGACGAGCGAGCGACTGTTCCACTCATGGAATGGCCTGGATGGCCTTGGTTAGCGTGTTCACGCAAGTTTGGTGGTCAGAAGTAACTATGCACATTGGTAGGCATGCACATCTTTGTCTTTATTAGAAGTGAACTGAAAGGAAAGAAGAAGAAATTAGACAACCGAAGACGATGAAGACGACGTCGCTGGCGCTGCTGCTGCTGTCGGTCGTTGGTGCCGCCGCTGCAGCGCCGGACCCCTCACAGGAACGACAGTGTTTCTACTACGAGTACAGTATCGAGTGAGTAGATGAACGGACCATCCCTCATTGCCGCTCTCCCATATTGTACCTACAATCTTCGTTTGCAGAGAGATGGCCACAAGCCCTTGGAGTAATCTGACAAAGCCGTCCGCCCTGTCGAACTTCGGAACGTGCGGCAGCCGATTCGACTACCGTGGCAACCTCATCCTAGGACGACTCACCGAGCCGAAGAATTCGCCGCAGCTGCCCTTCTGCCGATCGCATCTAGACGACTTCAACGCCGATCAGAGCATGTCGACTTGCTACTGCCAAGGGGAGCTCTGCAACAGTCTGATGGGAGACGACGGCGGCGTCAACGCGGCCGTCCAAGCGGCGCTCCATCTGCACGAGACGAGAGGAATCCTCAAAGGTTCCGAGTACCCAGAGCGTCCGTCTGAGAGGTTGTTCCACGGCTGCGTCCTCTCTCCCAACATGATTCCGCTGATACAAGGGAGGCAGCCGCGCTGGTGCGTCAACAGTTGCAACGGCAGTGAAGGGGGCTCGCTGAAGCTGCACGACTACCCCACCTACCCTCTCCCGACCAGTGTTGCCAAAGTTTTGGATTTTCGTAAAAAGTAAAGTAAAGTAAAGTAACTTTTCAGAATATCTTAACGAGTTAAGTAAAGTAACTTTTTAAATTTTGAGACACAACTGAATAAGTTTTAAAAGGTAAAAAGTTTTAAAAAGTTTTAAAAAGTTTGAAATAGTACTAGATAGTAGTACTGCCATCACCTATATTCGTCAAGTGAATGCTTTGCAACGACATAATTCTGTGGGTATATCGCTCAAACACCATGCAATATGGTCAGTTTGGCAGCTCACATGTCTTCAAATCGACTAAAACAAAGGTCTGACTCCACATTTCGACAGAAAATTCAATGGGGAATTAGAAGGAAAAGAGGCGTAAAAAGTTTTAAAAAGTAAAAAGTTTTAAAAAGTTTTATATAGTAATTATAAGTATTTGTATATTCAATCTAGTAAAGTATATTAAAGTTACTTATAATGAAATTCTGATCGAGTAAAGTAAAGTTGCTTTCTTTTACTCGTTACTTTTACTTTTTACGAGTTAAAAAGTTACTCGCGGCAACACTGCTCCGACCAAGCTGGCCGAGTGGTTTGGGTTGTGCGGCGAACAGGCGAAAACTCCGAAGTTCCCCGAAGACCCAATGGGCCCTTCTGCTTCCCGGGCAGTCAAGAAGGCAAGAGGGGAGGAGTTGTGGCTCTGCTGTTGCAAAAGGCCTTTCTGCAACAGTCTGGCCGACGACAGGATGAATCCCAAGGCGAGGTATGAAGAAGCGATGCCGTCCACCACTACCACAACTGCGACAGCAACGAAGAGCCATAAGGTCAAAGAAACGACACGTATCAAAGCGAAGCCTACTACGACGACGAAGATGTTGCAGTGCAATTCCAACGATGCCCCATACGAATCCCAAGGGAAGAACAAGTGACAAAACGAGGACTCCTGCAACGATGAAGACCTCGACGCCAGCAAGTCCAATGGCGACGGCAACGAACTCCATGCGAAGAACGACAAGGGCACCTGAGAAACCGAAGCCATTGGTGACCAGCGCGTCGAGAAGCGAAGTGGTAGACCCAAAGACGTCTGCTGCGGCGTCGACTAAGCGTTCGGCCGTCCCGACGTCGGCTTTGCGTCCTGCTACTTCGACATCGGCGAGTCAAGCGACGACGACGACGATAGAACCGAGCGGACCGTTTCGGCTACGGCACCAGGGAAAGAGGAAAGAAGCCCGACGAAGAACAAAGTCTTGTCTACCACCAGTTGCGGCGCTGTCGAGGGAAAGGCGGAGAAAGGAGAGGAAGTCTGGCTGATGGCCGTCTGGCAGGCGGCGCTCTCGCTAGCAGCACTCGTTCTGCTGGTTGTCGTGGTCATTGCCAGCGGCCTCCTGTTCCGTCGCTTCAAGCGAGGAGGACGAATGGAAATTCTTGAAAGAGATTAAGAAGTTGCGAAGGCGCACCCATTGCAGAAGCACTACATCGTCTGCCAGCCACTGACGCCGCCCGACAACGACAACGATGATGTCGACGACAGCGACTACAGCATTGACGAAGACACAGAAGAGGTTTCGAACAGTGATTAGACAGGTCGCTGATCGGTAACTAATTGATGGCAAGTGTATGCGCGTGTTCAGCATCATTCGCTGCT
>JASAMZ010001330.1:0-13039 GCA_030248115.1 Linhomoeus sp. GSCO2_2 | reverse complement strand
GGATTGCTGTACCTGCGGCAGAGACAGCCTTGATGATCAATCACTGACGACTCTTTTGCCGTCATCCACTTTCAGACGTGCCTCCAGCGAAAACGCTTTAGTGCATGTCGTTGCGCTGTCTACTGTTGCACCACAAAGTACTGCCGAGCCTTCGACCACCGGCAAGACAGCATTACATATCTGGAACCTGTGCATCTAGCATCTGCACGAAGAGAGCGACACTCATTACGATTGGTTTGCTTTATCGATCCACTCGATCGGATGTAATGACCGCTGTTTGTGTGGAGTGGTGTCGAAATTTCGTTTCGGCACTTTTGGTGGGCTGCGTACGCAATTGGCTTGAGTGTCTGGTTCGTTGGTCAGCGCTAATTGCATGCAAAAAATGTTTCCCTATACCACTGACGACGGCCGACTTCCGACATATAGAGCCGACTGACGTAAGGAGCCTTAGAATGTAGTTCGAACAAAGGCTGGCGCAACTAATGAAACCGGTAATGGCTCCTTCATTCTGTCCCAGCTTGCGGACCAGCCATTCGCTGTCTCCATTCTGATTGAACAGAAGCAGCCTGACGATATAACAACCAAATCACAGTAACCATACTACGTGAACAATGCTTTACCAGACTGTAGCCGTCTGCGCTGCGGACGTGACTTTCATGGCGTTCTCTGCGATTTCCCTCCCTCTGTACTCGCTGATCCTCATTCTACTGATCAAGAGAGATCGTCCCGCTCAACTGGGCAGCCCCTTCTTTCGAGTCTGCCTCGCCATAGGCCTGGTGGACGTCGCGGCGACCCTCAACAAGTACTTCGGTGTCAGTTTCCGCAGCTGGGGCTGGTTCTACGACACCTTCGCCAGACTGGATCCAACTCTTGTGAGAGTGACCAGCGGCCTGACCTGGACCTTCGCCATGTGCCAGGTCCTCTTCATCGCCCTCATGACCTTCAACAGGGTGGTGGCTCTCTGCTTCCCAGTGAAGGTCAAGAAGGTAAACCGGCACCATTTTGGCACGTCGCTTTGGAGCTGCCGTATGTTGTGCATACTGCGTACCGGATTTTTCCGCATATAAGCCCATCCACTTATAAGCCCATGGGCTTATACGTTGTTTTCACTGCCACATATAAGCCCATGGGCTTATACATGGTGTCCAGATTCTCCCTGGAGCGTGGCTTGCAAAAGTCCTATTTAATCGATGAATAAGGGTTAAGTCAGGGGGAAAATGGCTACAAATGGTGCCAATACTGTTAACCAGCAAGTTTGTGCAACTCTCCATTAACACTTATGCCTTTTGAGTGGACTGAAACATCACAATTTTGGCAAACTAACTACTTACCAGTGACATACAAAGATGAAGCCACGAAGCCGACTGCCACTTATTAGCCCTGGGCTTATACGCGGCGCCAGTTTTAGTCTGACCAAAGTGCCAAAACCACGTATAAGCCCATGGGCTTATAAGCGGAAAAATCCGGTACAAGTTTCTCGCTCAGATTTTCGCGCCCCGGCACACCATCGCTTACATCTCGCTCTGCTACGCCACTGGTGTCATCCTAGGCTGCCCAGCTTTTCTCACCGAAGCGACATTCCAGAAGAACAACTACAGTCAGGTCGTTTTGGTTACGCCTGATTCGCCCGGGCCAGTCATGCGTCTGCTCTTGCTTTACTTGCCTGTGCTGGCGGTCTCTCTCGTGTTTCTAGCCATGGCCATGTTGGCAGCGTACGGTAGCATGTTCGCGGCGCTGTTCTACCGTAGGAGGGGCGCGTCCGACTCCGAAGACAGCCAGCTGACCACGCAGTTGAAGCTGGCATTCTGCGGGCTGACTCTGGCCTTCTTGCTGCTTCTGATGGCCGTCTGCTCTATTCTCAGCGCCTTCTCAACTTCTGTAAGCGTCTACTTTTACTTGTGGAACGGCACATTGGATCTCTTCAATCTCTCCAATCCATATCTTTTGTTGGCCTGTTCTACCAGGCTTAGGAGGGAGCTGTGGAATATGGTAGGAATACAGGGTGACACCACGTCCACGACTCAGTCGCATGGCAGGGCAAATAAGGCTACGATGACTGCTCGGAAGCCGCAGGGCAACGCTAATAGATTATACCGGGGCGCGAACAAACGAGAGCACAGATTTTAGAAGTTTGTCTGTTCTTTCATACGTGTAGTTGTACTGTGCAGTACAGTGTATTCTGTCAGCTTCTGCCGAGACACATGTTGGCCAAGGCGATGCGTCTAGATTGGCTAAAACTGTTTGAACACTGAGTACATCTGCACAATACACATTCGAGGTACGCGCCACAGCCCGGTGCTAGACCCGAAAACGTGCGAACTTGAACTGAAGCGGTCAGAGGTACATTGTGCATATGCAAGTACGGGCATTCCATATGCGGCAAACGAACCACCACCAATTCATTCACACGGCGCACTAATGAGAGTACCCAGTAGGCTGCGCACCTGTGCTGTGTGTGGGTGGACGAATACAATACACACCACCACTGCTGAACCATGTACCGCTGTTTACCTTGCGGCAGCGACACCACAGCACGCTCAACACTCAATGTGCTCCACAATTCCCTTGGCATTGGTTACGATCTTCGCTTTTGGACTCTTGAACTCCTTGGGAAGTCGCAGTAGGTCCAGAATGTGGAATCCCTCAGGGAAGAGAAGCATCATCTTCTCCATTGCCTTCTTCACTGGCTCGATCATGGGCTTGAACTTGGAGAAGTTGAAGTTGTTGGACGCGAACAGGATACTGTACTTCTTGTTTTGATTGGCCAGCACCGACTTTAGGATCTCCTGACTCTGGTCCACTCCTGAAATGTTTTACATTCACTGTACCCACTACTGAGATTAAGACATGTATGGCACCTTTGTGGACGCCATTCAGCGTCTCCATGTCCAGCACTGCCTTGGTGTAGCTGTGCAAATCCTGTGGATCTGTCAGGCCGTGCACCATAACTGCGTCACGCGCTTTCGCGAGCTGCACGATGGCCAGACGGAAAGATTTCGGGCCCAGCTTTGATTTCAGTTTGCTGACGACATCGGTTATGGTGATCAGGTTGATGAAGAGTTGGCGAGGGTTGACCTCGTCGAGAATGACGTACACGTCGACCTTGCATAATGGAGCTGAAAATCGGATCGAAGTGGAAGCTGAATACTTTGGAACACAACTTTAGTGTCTGACTTCATGGTGCGTTTCACTTTTCCGTCACAAGTTTTGCTTCCAGATTTGCACCTGCGCTCGTCTTGGCTTTTGGAGTGGTGGCTTGGGCTCCCTTCGTGCTACTCGTCTTTGGCGCGGTCGTTGTGAGTGCTGAAGTTCCACCATGCGCGTAAGTCACTCACGTCTCACTCCGCTCACAGATTCACTTTACCTTGCGGCGCCGGCTCGGCAGGCTCCTCCTCCACCTCCACCGGAGGAAGAACAGCGGTTGCTGCAGCGGCAGCTGGTTTGTTGGTGCTGCGAGAGCGAGGCATCCCTAAATCGAAGGCACCCGGCAGACGCGGTGGACTCCCGAAGCCTCTTAAAAGGTCACTTGGTCCGAACGACGGCGGAGGAAGTGGTCGCCTCTTGCGGCCCCTGCGGATGGTCTGTCCCACAGAACCACGTTAGTCGGCATTTTGGCAAGGTATGTAGGTAAACGTGCAGATATTCAGGCAAAGAAGAGCAGCCGCAAGTCTCGACTGGGCGAGATCTGGCGACAAAGAGGCTCAGCATAGTGTAGATTTCCATTTTCGGTTCTGTGGGACAGTGGCCTGAACCTCCGCCGACCGCCAGTTGCTGAGCCGGCCGAAAATGCAGCCACGGAAGATGACCCTGAAACATTCATTTTGTGAAGCAGTCCGATATATGAGTCAGTGCTGATATTGTTTTGGCACATTATGCGCACTCATACTTCAATGTAGCAGTAAACTTGCATGAGCATGTTTCCTTGCGAAGGTAGGCAGCGACTAAGCGCAAAATGCAACTATGCAAATTCCAGTTCAAAATACGGTAAGTTCGTCAGTAAACGCATGCTGCAAGATTTTCGATCTACTTCAGTCTTAACTACATAACTACACTAGGCAGATAAGGACCAGGACGCACCGGCGACGCGGTTTCTACCTCCGTTGAACGATGTGTCTCCCAGCGAAAGAACCCTCCCTTCGCTGACAGTGGATTCGCCCCTTTCAGCCTCAGTTGCTGCGGGCGCGTCTTTGGCCTCATCGTCATCATCGCCCTCGTCCGGCTCCTCTTCCTTTGTCTGCTCTTCCTCTGACTCTTTGCTGCTGCTCTTGTCCTTGTCTTTGTCCTTCTCCTTCGCCTTCTCATCCTTCTTATCTTCGTCTTCCTCCTCCAGCTCTGGTGGGACCACAACCATTGAGGTCAGCTCGGTAACAAACCCGTACTGAAAGCAGTCGAAGGTGTTGTGAATATGGGCTGCCGGCAACGACTAGGCACATACTGGTCACCTTCAGGCTCAGCTCCAGTGCCCTCTTGTTCTTCTCTGACCTCTCTTTGGATGAGTCCACGAGCTTGGCGTCCTTCAGCAGCTTCTTGATGGTCTTGTAGGCCCACATTCGCTCGATGAAACCTCCCACTGAACTCGAAGCCAGCACTGGTGTTGGTGTAGTCGTCACTGGTGGGCGGACAATGGGTGGACAGATGGGCATGTGGCGCGGCATGAGAGGTCTGTGGCCTGTGGTGAACGGCTCCATTTCATCCATGGGAAAGTGGAGACATCTGCGAGGACTGGTGCGAACTGCAGGTTCTGAGGAGGCCTGGAATGGCAAAACAATTGCAGTTGTCTGCTTTGTTTCTGCGCAAAGGAATGCGTCTTTTACTAGCCTCCAGCTATTGACTACAATATAACGCCAACCATTGAACTCTACCTCAAACTTCTTCTTGGCTCCTTTCTTTCCAGTGGCCTTCAGCTCCAGCCTGACCTCATCCGATTCAGGGTTCTTCACGAGTTTGCCCACTGTGACCACTTCGCTGCCTTCGTAGTAGACGTCTTCATTTTCCCCAATTAGCGATCCCACGTCCACGTTCTCTCCAATGTATTTGATACGAACGTCGCGCAGAAGAGGACTGGAGATCTGCTTGTAGAAGCCTGAATATGGCACAGAAAGTTGAGGGAACATCTTTGAGTAACGTCATTTGCGAACTTGAAATAAATACAGATATGTACTAGGGCAAGCAGTACATAGACTACACACTGTAGTTCCGTTGCTCTAACCTTCGAGCTGCTCAGGAGCGTCTGAGTCCTCATAAACCTTCCTCGCAAGGCCTTTGTTTTCGGCAGAGATCTTTTGTATCAGACCGAAATTGGCGCCACTTCCGAATGCGATGCCGTGGATACTGTAGTCTGAAGAGTGAGAATGTCAAGTGCGACTTCACGATAATCGCTTCGCTTGCACACATATCAAAGTTAGACCTTTCACGCACACTACTGCTCTACAGTACCCTTCTCTCTATTCATCTCCCTGATGCCTCTGACGATCTGGTCAGTGCCTTGAATCCCAACGGTTGGTTCCCCATCTGTCAGGTGGATTATCATGGAGACCATGGCACTGCTGCCGTCATCGTTCAGCACTTGGAAGGCCCGCTCAATACCACCATAGAGATTAGTCCCTGAAACATAGTTTCGTCCCAGGTGAGTTGGGCAAACGTACCACCAAGCGCATGCTGTGCCACCTCCATGAGCCTCTTGTTCATCCACAAACTTGATGGCCGCATTGACGTTGGCGCTGCTAGCCACCACAGATCCATTCTTCCAAGGGGTGACATCGTTGCTGAACATGAGAATGTTGAAGCGGTCGGATGGGGTCAGCTGCCCCAGGATGGAGCGCATGGCGTCCTGAACAGCAGGAGCATGAAGCTATAGTGCAACAACGCCACATTATGCAGTGAGTCAGGAAGACACCTGCAGTTGCTTAAACTTCTTTCCATCCATGGAGCCTGACTGGTCCAGCACAAATACCACGTGCTTGTCGCCAGTGGGGACGTTGTCAGGCGCGAAGAAGTGAACGAAGTAACCGTTGACAACCTGAAAATTACCGTTAATGCTACAATAAGCTCCCTCTGCGCCTTCCAGAGCATGCCGTCGAAAATGGAGAAGGGGAGGGGGCTTAGCTTAGCAGAGTATTAACGGCACGGTATGTTGTTTCTTTTCTTGAAGAGTGCTGGCACCATGAACACGTTCAGTGGCTGACGATTGGCTTCAGTTGATTTGTCAAACCTCCACGACGCCACCGCTGTTGTCCCTTTCAACGTCGTAGAGGACCACCAGCTGTCCATCAGCCGTTTTGTCGGCCTTTGGCTTGAAGAACACGTATGCCAACGATCCAGTGTTGGTCGGTGTGACACGAGCTTCCACCTCTTTGGCATCTGCAGTCATTGTTTTAGAATATGTACACGTGGCTTCATTCGACTATCCGTCCATTCAACGTGATATGTATGTACCTGGAAGGCTCTTCAGCTCATCGTTGGTCTTCTCTCCTATTCTGGGGCCGAAACTGGGAACTTTCAATTGGGTGATGTTGGTTCTCTCGGCGATGAGGACGTCCACCTGCAGGTCTTCCACCTTCTGACCGTTGGTCTGCACGTTGATGATGTGCTTGTAGACGCCGTGGACCCTCTTCAGCACCTCCTGGTAGGTCAGGTTGAAGGTGACAGTCTGCCTGGCTCCCACGTTGACGCTGATCTCGAAGTTATTCGTCTCCCTGAAAAGGCGGCATTGCTTGGAGTACTTGTGCAGGGTCCACCCGACACTTGGTACACAGTGATCCCCACCTCTGGGCGACCAGACCGGCGCTGTGCCCCCTTCTTCGCGCTTCGTTGTAGGCTTGGCGCGCCTCCTCCTTCCTCTTCACGTCTCCGTAAGTCACTTTGCCATCGATCTCCCTGGGAACAGCATTACTCAGAGAACCGAAAGAACATTCAATCCCACCGGGTCTCACAGAGAAAAGTTGGAAATGAAGGCGGCGTCCGGCAGTGTGGCCCTGAAAGTGATCTCCTCCGCCTCCTCCTTCTCATTTTCCATTCGGCTGACCACATCGGTGACCGCAAATCTGGATTGGATCTCTGAGATGATGTGCAGGTACTTGACCTTGGCGCCAGCCAGGGAGCCTTGGCGCGTTCTCTGTGAAGACGCCAATTGGGACAAGACGCACACTCCAAGAAGCAAAGCTGAGAGAGTTTTCATTTTCGGGGCAGAAATGGAAGTCACTTTAAACACCGTAGCGACTCTCTGCCACTACAAGACTGGCTATCTGGGCGACGAATCCATCGCGTGAGGAGATTGGCATCGCACTTTTCGTCAGATAGCGATCGGTGGGATTTCGGCCGATGGCACCTACACGTGTACCTGCCGCGGTTGACGAAGAAACAAACAACACCTCTGTAAGTTGCATGCAGAATACAGTGCCGAGCCGGTAATATGGTGTGCAACCTTCCCCTAAACCTCACTATACAAGCGACATCCTTTAATAAGTAACTCTCCTCTATTACCCCGCCACCAAGCAGGTTTGAATTAATAAGCTACCCCCTTCCAATAGGCTGAATTGTCAAATGGGCTGCGTGACGTGCGTACACTATCACGATAACATATTATTACCCAATTTCTTCATTTTACACACACATAATCACAGCATTTTGCACGTAATCTAAGACGGTTGCCCTTCTAAGACAATCGCGTGTCTCTTCTGTATCTACTACATAGGTACATAGTTGAGATGACTTCGGCAACGAGTGCTGTTACGCCCAAAACGCCTCCCATCAGGAGAATGATGAAGCAGCCGACCAGATTAAGGAAACGCAAAGGGCCGTAGCTAGAATTGGTCAGACGACTCTCTTCGCAGCCGTTGGCTCTCCTCTTCAACACTTTGTTCACAACCTAGACAGAGAAACGGGCTAGCGACCAGCGTCGCTTCGGCTTCAAACGGTACAACGTGCACCTGTTCGGCATAGCCGTGCAGGCCAATAAGCGCAGAGTCTATGGCATCCTCCACCCTGCTATCCAGACCCTTTCTGTGAACAAAGCCAGCGAGTCGTTCACGCGCGAACTCCGGAAGACGCAACTTCGTCAGCTGACACGCGATGCTGGGATACTCCGCTTTGAGAAAGAGTTCGCTGGCGAAGCCTGCGCAGGGTGTGCTGCCGCACTCTGCCAACACGTGAATGACGTCTCCGTCCTCTTCGGGAACCCGGGGCGGATTGACCAGCAACGCCTCTCTCAGCTTCCTCAAAGCAATATTCGGATTAGTCATGCGCGAGATCGATACATACGGTAGCTATGTACAGGGTGTCTCACGGTGGGTGTTTCAACCTTGATGAGCTCCCGCACGCCGCTGCGTTGACCGATTTTGCTGAAATTTGTACATAAGTACTACCAAGTGTAACTTAGACATCTGCAAAATATCTGCTAAAGCGACTCTCCAACACTCCTCAACTCTCGGAGAGTTGAGGAGAGTTGGAAATCGCAGGAACGGTCCACTTAGACCAGGACCGGTCCACTTATGCGAAAATTGTCACCTCGACTAGTCCTATGGTTATTTAGACTAGTTCTTTCTAGTTTTTTTATTACAATACTCAGTCCGTTTACGAAGGTATATGATGATGGTGATAATTAGATCGGTTTTCTTTCCACATTTTTATTTCACAGTACGGTCCTGCAACAATTTGTGATGCCAAAGTAAAAATAATAAAACCGATCTGCTTAAACACTCACAACCAGTATTCCAGTCCACTTATGGCCGGGACTAGTCCAGACTAGTTCAACATCATATGCAGAGTAGTCCACTAGTGGGGTGCTGTTTCGACCGGTTTTTTGGGTTCAACTCTCCTCAACTCTCCGAGAGTTGGGGCGTCTCAAATATGAGACGAGAGTCGCTTTAGCAGATATCAGCTCTCTACACTGATTCGCGCGTGAATCCAGTCCCAAAACGAATAATTCGTCAAAGACGTTGGGCCTCGTGGAGGAGGCTCTGCAGCAGCAAGAGCAGCTGGTGGGGCCTGATTACGGGTTTGCAGACTAGCTTTGATTCGATTAATCGAGAGCGTGCTACAAGCTACGATGTTCGTTCCAACACCGCGCAAAAGCTCAACTTGTCTTCTTTGTGGTGGTACAAGTCGCGCCAAAGTATGTAGCTGCAACTAAGCCAACTTTGTAGCTGCTATTAGCCAACGAGCCAACACAAATTGTCATCTTACGCGTTTTGGGGCCGGATTCACGCGTGAATTAGTGTAGGGCGCTGAAATTTTGCAGGTGTATAACTATTCAAGTAGCGCACGGTGGGGCGGTAACCAGAAAATATTTGTCACCAACTATTTACGGATTTAAAAACTGAGAACTCTGAAAATAATAGTTGCCCCCAAAAACAGGGGAAATAAATTGCATCAACGTCAATGAGAAACGTACATACTTTTTTTTGCTAGGAAGGAAGTTTCTGCTCGATTATTTAAGTGGTGCAACGCGACGAACTTGTGCGGTGTGCGTGACATTCCTGCGGTTTCTGTCGTACGCAAACAGCGTGTGAATGGGCTGCGGTTTTACGCATACTATGCTTCACGAAGGCGGGGCGGCGTGCGGTGCGCGCGCAGCGCCGCGCCGCGCCCCGCCGCGGAGCGACGGTCGCGCGAATTGGGCTAGTTTTGCAGCTGTTTTCGTCCTTTGCCAAATATAGGAGTGAGAGGCGTCCGATGTTCGGTAGCCCTTAATTCGGAAATTGTGACAACCGCAGTGCAACAACTAGTTACTGTTCAGTGTGCAAAGTGTTCCTTCACAATAACAGCAAGCTCAACTGCCACGAGATTTTCCACCAATTGAAATCTATTTCCGAATTCGTGTAATTTTGTGTGTGAAGGTACGATGTTGACAGTACTATTGTTCGTTGATTGGTTGCCACTGTGCCGCTGTACAGAATTTAGTGCGGTGATATCTAATGATATATCACGTTGACACGTGAAGATCTCCCAGATATTGTGACAATCGTGAATTTTGTGTGTGTTGTCCATCGGTATTGGAGACAATAGACAAAAACCATTTGAATATAATTACGGGGAGTTCTTTTGCATGTCAGCAGTAACTTGCACAACGGCGGTGCACAGTCCATCTACAGATTTTAGTGTTGTTGATAACAGTTGCACAGTTTTTTCTCTATCACTGAAACGGGTCATCTTTTTCTTGGCGGCTTGGCAGTCGGCCGAGGTTGCACTGAAAGTTCCGACTATTTTTTCTGCGGGTCGACTTTTCTCGACTATTTCTTTGTTGTCACCTTTCCAATTTTTGGGCACCCACATCGGACTGTAAAATTCTTGGGTGCCAAGAGCTACACCAAAAGGTGCGTGCGCTACTTGAATAGCTAAGCTACACTTGGTAGCACTTATGTGCACGATTTCAGCAAAATCGGCCAACGCAGCGGCGCGCGAGAGCTCATCAAAGTTGAAACACCCACCGTGGGACACCCTGTATATTGTACCTCACTGTCCGCATGCCAAGCCAACCTGTAGTGCTCGAGCTCGGAGGAGTTCATCTGCTCAAACAACGACATGTCCAAGCTGGGCACAATCATGATTAGACGGCCCGCCCTCAGCTCTGCGGTGAACTCGGCAACGTTCCGGATCGGCTTTGGGACGTCGTAGATCAGGAGTTGAGTCAACAGCTTGCCTTGGAACAAGCCCAGGCTGACGGCGAACAAGCTGTTTTAAAAAAGTTGAGTTTTATTAATACAGAGTGGTTTGTGAGTGTTTTAAAGTGGAAGAGTAAAAGAGTGGATACTTTTGTAAAGTATTTCGAAGCCTTTCCGATATGACGCGCGCCCGCCCGGAGTCCACTATTCATGCGCTACTTCTGACACGCTCCTTTCTGAGGGGTTCTTGCAGGGCAACATTGGGATCGCCCGGGATTATTTTTTTGAGCAAGACACACGCATTTCTGAGCGGTTGTTGCAGGGCAACATTGGGATCGCCCGGGATTAATTTTTTAGCAGACAAAGTTGTTCGTAAGACAAGGGTTTAAAAAAACAAAACTATTTCTTTAGGAATGACCGTTCAACAACTGCCTCAACGTAAGCTTTCAAACGGTCGAACGAATGCCGCTCTACAACGTAAGGCGGGCGAGTTAGGGCCGATTTGGTGTTTGAACCTTCGAATACTGTAGCTCGTCAAATTCAAGCTTTCGAATCTCGGCTTCTCTTTACGGAATGATTTGTGTGACGAAACCTATTCAACAAACTCAAGATCGTCTCTCTACGACGAAAGACGAGCGAGTTAGAGAAGTTTTGCGTTTTGAAGTTTTGGGTTACTGTAGCTCGCGATATTAAAACTTCTGAGTTTCGACCAATAGAAGAACAAATGATCAGTGAGTCAAGAGCTATCCAGCAACTCAAGATCGTCTCTCTACGACGCACGCTGAGCGAGTTAGAGCGATTTCTATGCTAAAAACGCGAGAATGTCGTTTTTCGTTGTGCGTGTTTGCGCAATTAACAAATTTTTCACGCCAAGTGAAAGAGCACGTCGAGACCTTTTAGTTGACCTATCGCACGGCGCACCTACGGCGTAAGACGAGCGTGTTAGAGCCGTTTTGCGTTTTGGACCTTCAGGTTACTGTAGTGCGCACAATTCAAACTTTTGAATTTCGAAACCTCTTAGCTGAATGATCAGTCTGCCGAAACCTATTCAACGAACTCAAGATCGTCTCTCTATGACGGAAGACGAGCGAGTTAGATGAGTTTCCCGTTTTAAACCTTTGGGTTACTGTAGCTCCCGAAATTCAAACTTTTGAGTTTTGACCAATAGAAGAACAAATGATCAGTGAGTCGAGAGCTATCCAACCAACCCAAGATTATCTCCCTACGACGCACGCTGAGCGAGTTAGAGCGATTTCTGCGTTAAAAACACGAGAATGTCGCTTTTCGTGGTGCGTGTTTGCGTAATTAAGCAAATTTTTAATGCCAAATGAAAGAGCACGTCGAGACCGTTTAGTTGACCTATCGCGCGCCGCTCTACGACGTAAGACGAGCGAGTTAGAGGCGTTTTAAGTTTTGACCTTCGGGTTACTGTAGCGCGCGTAATTCATACTTTTGAATTTCGAAACCTCCTGGCGCAATTCTCAGTGAGTCGAGACCTTTCCGTAGAGCCCAAGATCTCCTTCCTACGACTTACCGACGCCGAGATCTGAGAGCGCAACGAACGCACGGACGCACGGACGCACGCACGATAAGCTCTCGTAGGGGTTCGCCCGGCTGAGGCCGGGCGAAAAAAGCAGCCTGCCACGAAAGCCACAACGAAGTGGCGGATCTGCGCGATTGGCCGACGACTGCTGGCCAGTTGGAAGTCGGCAAAGAGTGGATAGCAGCGGCAAAGTGAGTCCCAAACAGGGTGGCCAATAGAAACTTAAACTAGTTTCAGTTTCAGTTTCAGTTGCAATCAGTTAGGTAACTGAAACTGAAACTGAATCGAAACATGCGCGGATTCCATAACTGAATCTGAAACTGAAACTCACAGTTTAGTTTCAGTTATTTGACTGCCAAATTTTGCCGAATTTCAGCAGATTTTCATGAAATTCTAACCGAATTTTTCTACATATGTAGACGTTTTGCCCATATTCAGATCCAAATATGCAATGATGCCATCCCAAGTTTATAAATCGCTTCTTTGTCCACTAAATACCATTCACAAAATTATTTTGAGCAATTCGTTGCAACTTTCTGAACCTGCAATAACTAAAACTGAGTTTCAGTTACTGAATCGAAACTCGCGCGGATTCCATACCTGAAACTGAAACTGAAACTCAGCCAGCACCATAATTTTAACTGAAACTGAAACTGAAATTTTGATCCCAGGATCTGTAATCAGCAACTAAACTACGAATCTATGCTATGTAGATTGCATGTACGATTTACAGCAACGAGCAGCGCACTGATACTGAAACTCAGTTTCAATAACTGAAACTGAAACTCAGTTTCAATAACTGAAACTGAAACTCAGTTTCAATAACTGAAACTGAAACTCGAGAAATTTCTGTACTGAAACTGAAACTGAAACTGAAACTAAAATAAAAAGTGGT
>JASAMZ010001328.1:0-45399 GCA_030248115.1 Linhomoeus sp. GSCO2_2 | reverse complement strand
GGCAAAGGGAATAAGTAAGTAGTAGATATGGTAGGTCCACAAGGGGCGGCACCCTGTCGGCCATAGGGCACCTCCCCATTCGGACCTACCATATCTACCCCACGACAATAAAATTATTTTAAGATTGGTTAAGCGGCATGAGTATTTTGGACGGGCGAACATCACAACCCACGTCCCGACCACACGCGCGCCACCAAACGGCCTCTTTCCACGTCTGAATTCGTTGTAGGACAGCGAGCCTACATTCTAGCTAGAGTGCTAGCTCTAATTCTAGCGCTCATTCTCCTTCGATTGTAAAGATGCCGGGCTCGTCACAAGCCGCCCTTTTCAAGCACGTTTATTGGTACCGCCGCCTACTATTGTGAGACTGAAGTTATGTTGCTCTGCCGCATTGTGCGAGTCCGCATCCTGTCATCCGTCATCTCAGCATCATCAAGTACGTCATCAACAACGTGCCATCAACAACTTGTCATCTACAATTTGTCATCAACAAAATCACCAAATCATATGTTGTGCAGCGAGATGTGCGCGTCCCCGTCGACAGCCATCAAGCCGTGGTAGAGGAACATGCAGTGAGTGCGGACTTCTTCCGGCAGGGAAGCGGTCAAAGTTGACTCACACGGAGCAGAGCA
Source organism: Linhomoeus sp. GSCO2_2 (assembly GCA_030248115.1). NCBI lineage: Eukaryota > Metazoa > Nematoda > Chromadorea > Monhysterida > Linhomoeidae > Linhomoeus > Linhomoeus sp. GSCO2_2. Next base: position 44,767 of record JASAMZ010001328.1, on the reverse strand, counting down.
CTGCCTGCTTCACCGTGGGAACCTCCAGCTTTGTGAGCAAGTTGGGGTCGTGGAAGTTGCGTGTGTGAGCAATATTGGTTGGGATGACGAAGACGGCGAAGCCATGGCTGAAAGTGCAGATGTTGGAGATGCGCGTGTCAACTCAGCGCTACATACAGTATATCATACCTTAGGCGATCTCGTGTCAGACACTTGCCACAACAATATGCTCGTAACATTCGAATTCAGTGGCGCTCGTTTATGGCTAATCCTGACTACAGTTGTTGTGGCGGCGGCACCCTGCAGTTCATTCGGTAAGACTAAGAATGCATGCAACCCTCCAAAACTACAAGATTTTCAACACGGTAAAAACAATAAATAGTTGTGACAGAATTCAGTGCAAAGCTGACTGAGAACACTTAAGGTACATACCATTCATGTCAGCAGAATTTGAGACTACATCACACCGGATGTCCCTTTCGCGTGGAACTGCCATCTTCAGATCAGCGCCAGTTCTGTTGGATTAGCACATCTGTGACACCTGCGGCAGACCAGTTTGTCGATTGCGCCGAGAACTCAGTGAAGATTGCGAACCTAGCGTTTAGAGGCTGCTACACCTTCCGATGTGAAGGTTCGCTAGTTCAAGTGTCGTACTGCACTAAAATACCAGAGTGGGCACCTATACGTATAAAATATGCACCTAATTGGCATCATTTAGGCATGCCACTGCCGTATTTACCGGAGTTCCAGCGTGGCTGCGACACGGGAATCAGCTGTCAGGAGTCGAGCAGTATGTGCGTCTTCTTCGGCGGGACTCCCAATTGCACAACCTGTAGAGAACACGGCTGCAATTGGATTGGTGGTCGGGCTATGGTTAGTTCATTGGACTTCGTAGGCAGTGATTCAGCATTGGTTCATCGCAGCGATTGGACTGCTTGGGTGTGCGCCTCAGTTCTTGTGGTGACAGTGCTCTTTAGGTTGTAAGGAGCGCTGCGATAGGAATATGTAGGAGCGTAACGCCAAGATAGGCCAAAATATATTGGAACTGCCTACTGCTTGTTCATCCGTTGACGTCGTTGAAGGTTTAGGCATTGATGTTGCCGGCAACGGCAGTATTAAGGCAAGGCCCATATGCATGGGAATTGCATGAATGCGTCAGGTAGCGGCCGTATTCGCATATCCGCGTGGCCTGAAATCGGTCGTCGGTCGAATTAAGCATAAGCAGAGGCGTGCCAGCCAGACTGCGACGCCCATCACACGACAGTCGGATTTGTCGCTGTTGTTATTACTGTGTGGCAAGCAGAAGATGACTATCAAAATCACAGCACGTCTCAGATTAACGTTTTGGCGAAACCCGGTCGACACTTCGCCTCGTCCACCCAATACTTCTTGATGTCCTTCACAATGCGAGCGGGCAGCGGCCCCTCTCGAGAAGCCAGCTCGCAGAGATCGCAGTAGCCGTTGTAAAGCCGGTTCAAGTGGTAGGACTTCCAGAAATCGAAATAGGAGGAGTAAGCGGTCGAATTGTTAGCTAAGTAGAGAAGGTAGGATCCCAATTCCTTTGCCGACGAGAACTGATCGGCCGCGATGTAGGAATGAGGAGGCATTGTGCCCCTGAGAATAGTTGGACATTATTCGAAAGTTTAAAACTTGGCCAGAAAATATATTTCCTCCGGCTTCTGGCCTCAGCGGGCGACAGCGACACCCTACGAGAGCTCGCGTGCGTCCGTGCGCACGTTTGCCAAAACGTTGTTGAATTTTTTGTCATTGTTTTAAAGGCCAAACTTGGAACGCGGGCTCTCTTGCTCTAAAACCGAATCCCGGCGGGCGAAATCAACTTTGTTATGCAATACTACCCTCTTGCAGAGGGAGAACTCATGAAGCGGAGCAACAAGAGCGACAATTTCTCTCTCTCTGCACGAAGATCGCAACTCTTTACTGTGTCAGTCAGGGAATACAAACCCAACCTATTCATGGCGGAGCTTGGTTAGCCCACCTGTAGACTTCGTCGCTGAGCACAATTGGCACCAAATGGCTGCGTACGGCCCGATGATACTTCTCGGTGACGTAATCTTTGCAGACGCTGTTCTCGAAGGCGATATAGAACTTGTAGTCCCTTCCCAGCATCTCGTCACAAGTGCTGTCTTTGGGGCAGGTCAAACTACCGCAGGCGCCATAAACATCCACTGGAATGTGCTTCTTCAATTCGCCGACGTAAACCTCGCGCTGGCTGTGCGTGTCGCAATTCGACACCATCCAAGCGACCAATTTTGGCTTCCCCGCAAGTTTGGCTTGCAGAGACGGGAAGTCAACGTCCGTCGACGAGCTGAGATTAGTACTTACTCCATCCAATAAGCCACCGCTACCGCCCTTTTACAACCGTGTTGTCATGATTGAATTCACATTAATTCTAGTATGTGGCAGACCAGTTTATTATTCTAAACTATTGTGTACCTGCCAGTGTTGTGGTATACCTACAGTATGTATATGTACATACATGATAGCAAAGTATAAGTGACACCCCAACCCATGAATACAGCGATAATTGAACTCTAGGATAGAGGCTGCACAGAATTTCACTATGATGCCCCGCTGTAATGCCCAAAGCCCAACCAAATAGGTATGTTATTTTAAGGGCCGATTTTAAAGATCCCAATTTCAGTACAACTTCATTTGAACGGTAGCCAATGCTGTCGAAAGACGAGAACGACGTTATATTCGTTACCCGTTGAGGAAGGCGAGATAGGGCCAAGGCACGTCCGAATCGCGTCTGTATGTCGCGGTAATGTTGAAGAAGGCGAGATTTCTTTCTGCGGTGTCAGGATTCTGGCCAAAGCCGCCGTAGGCTGGCGATTCGTGGGACATGAATGCGTAGTACCTGAAGACTTTACTAGCAGAAGACAAACTTTGAATGAGAGCTTACCAACGAAACCGTGGCTGGGTGGATTGACTTAAGTCTTAAACTTGAGTGAACCACTGGAATTTGAAGCGACGGCTTTTCAAGGAATTTTCGGGTGCGTTTGAATTTGCAGACATCGATTCAACCAACGACCGAACACTTGACCGAACATGAAGCTTACCACCCCCCCCCCCCCCCAAGCCAACCCTTCCCCAAGTTACACGTATGATTCTCATCGTTTTGGACAATACTCCACAACTGCATGCGTTCAAAACGAAGTGACGCACCAGGTAGTGTCCGAAGTTGGAGAATGTATACTTAGCGTGCACCTGTTCTGTCTCTCGGGGTCTTGCGGAAGTCTAGTCCAATCGAGATCTCTCATGTGAAAGAATACGGCTCTGGCTTCCCTTAGTCTATTCTTGTCCGAGGTGTACTCGCAGTTCAGGTGCGGGCAGGTCGACTGCTTTGTCTTGGGCCAAACGTCTGCCACCGGGGTGCCAAAGAATGTTGTCCAGTCGACAATTACGGTCGGCTGCTTCTTTCGAGGCACAGTGTTATTGTCCGAGCCTGAAGTCGCGAGCGTCTTTCAGTTGTTCTCGCGAGGCGACGCCACTGTAACTGAAGTCATAACTTACTGTACGTTATACTGCACAGTATACCGTACAGTATACTGCACAGCACAGCATACCGTGCATACAGTATGCCGTACAGTATATGACATACTGTACAGTATGTTTCAGCGGTACATTCCGCTATAACGTTGAGTACACTGAGCTGAGTATAACCTGTTGGCAGGCCAACTGACGCCCCACTTCCAGACCTGGAAATTTCGCCAGAACTCATGCTGTTCACGAAGCCGCCTGAGTAACTGAGGGATATGTTGGAGAAACCAGAGTAGAGAAGCAACAGCGAACTGAGAAGCGCCGATATCCCAAGAAGACATCTGATGAATCCATTAGTAGCTGTCATTGGAAAACGATCATGGTCGATTGCAGGTTCGTCCAACAATTTCAAAGTTTCTTATAGATCGGGCGGAGGTGGTGGTGTAATGGTATGTTTCACTCCGACTTTGCGGCTGCTTGCACATACGGACGAATTCTTATCTGCAAGCACAGGGACGATGTGGTCGGCCTATGCAGGCACCGCCTAGCGTCACGACTTAACGGTGCTTAGAACATATATCTCACTACGCTTCACTGTATGTATGTATACTGAGAGCACGGTATGTATACTGAGAGCAGCTGATGTTTCGACCGAGCAGCTACATACATACTTCAGCTTACCATAGCGCGTGCAATTTGGAATTTGTCAAGGCTGCCGTTTAGAGAGTTGCGTAATCAGGTCAGCAGAGCACGCAGCTAGTTATGTACATAGTTTGTGCAGCTGCTACATATACATATATACGCAAAACCTCGCATTCCGCACCAGCGCGCCGAGTAGATATTTATACATATATATGTGCCTACGTCGCACAGAAGAGGAAGCTTTGCTAGATAGCCGCTGGACAACTCAAATGGTCACAACGTAGTGGCATTCTGTTTTGCAGTACAGCCCGTCACAGAATCACGACAACCAAAAGCACAATAGCGAGAGCCTGGAACACTTTGAATTCGCTGACTGTCACTTAGTGTTGGTGAAGGTTGCTGTCTGCGCCGCTGGCGGTCGCGCGTTGCGGAATTGTTTGATTCCGTCCAGTCATCACTTTCCATTCGAGAGGGGCCATCAAGTATTACTACAGTCCCATGACACGTAGGCGTCGGGGGTTACCGTAAACCTCCAAAAGTGGTGAACGTCCAATTTGCAGTGCGCGTCCAAATAGTGGTGCATGGTAGAATGAGGCTGAATTAATAGTGGTGCACGTCCAAATAATGGCGCGCGCACTACTACATATTTGGCGGCAGTCATAATATGCATTTAACAAGGAATTTTGTGCACTAAAGCTACTACGCTTAGAGAAACTACTCTGTGTGTACACAATAGACCCTATGTGCCTGATATCCCATTGCAATTTTGAGAAATTCTAACTTCCATGGGCTTATCACTGCATGTTCCGCGGCATGAACCTGGCTAGGCTATCAACAGGTTGAAATAATAGTGGAGCACGTCCAAACTATGGTGCACGTCCAAGTGGTGCTGCATGGCAGAGCAAGGTTGAAATAATAGCGGTGCGCATCACAATTCGGCGGTTTACGGTAGATTCATCCCCTGCTCTAGCTTACATAGACGGAGATGCTGCTCATCCCCACCGCTGGCTAATTGCTTCTCTTCGTCGTCAAGTTATTGGCCAACGCCTACTGGCACGCTACGCTAGTCGGTCAGGCGAGCACCTTTCGAGGTGAGAGTGCGAATCGGTCGCCGAATTACCACGACCGACTACAATGAAGTGGCGAGATATAACGAGCCGGGTTGGAATATACATACGCAACTCGTGGGCCGACGCACGCAAGTGCGACCTTTATAGCCAAACCCTCAGTCAAGCGAGAGGCGATACTTTGACTCAGGTAATACGATATCTAGGCGACAGTTTGTGGGTAGACGGTCTTGAGAGTTCTCTCCGCATTTGTCACTCCGCAGATCACACAAGAGGTCGCGCAATGTCTCTAAACGGCAGCACGTCTGGCGTCCCATTCGACCTGGCCCCGCAGTGGGAGCCGATACTGCGTCACGTCCTCTACATGGTCCTTGGGGTGGCCATGGCCGTCACCAACGGCCTGCTGGCTGGCGCCATCTTTCGCTACGAGGCTCTGCGAGACATGAAGGAGTACCTGGTCATCGGCGCTCTCGCGATGGCCGACGCCCTCACAGGATTGGGCACGACCATGGCTGGTGAAGATTGGCACCTATACAGTATCGCGCTCGTCGAGGAATCAATTGGCTGCACTGTTGTGCGCGCGCCATCAAGCGATATACCGTAAAACGTCACAATGTCGCTTCCAAAAGAGTCTCGCAGGCTTCGCGGTAGCCATTCATCCGTAAAAGTCGACCTCGCGAAATCTGCGAGCAATCCGCGACAGCTCTGCGACGCGAAATTTTACTGCACTGGTACAAAAAACTCACGTTGTCAGGCGCCTACCGCTTCTACATCACCCTGCACGGCGTGTCTGACATGGCGGCCAGTCGACGCTTCTGCAACCTCATGCCGCACGTCATGATTTGGGGCGTGGCCGATGTGCTCCAGAGTCTGATGCTAGTGGCCCAGTCGGTCGACCGTCTGCTCATGGTCGCGGCCCCACTGTGGTACATGGCGCTGACCACCAGTTATGCCTACGCGGTCAAAATGAGACAACAGGCGGAGAAGGTCTACATGGACTACAACGCCACCACGCCCCTCCACCCCAACGTGAAGAGCTCCATCGTCAAGGCGCTCGACGTCTGGGCCAACCCGAACAGCGCCACTGATCTGGGTGAACCGCGATGAATCGATTGGGAGTGTCGTGTCAAAGATCGTAATTTCCACGATTTGACTATCAACAACATGGTACTAAAGCATTGTAAGCAAATATTTGACAGAAGCAGTTTGGCCAAATCACAAGCAAAATTTACCCATTTGAACACTGAGATAGCTGTTATTTGACACAGGTCGCGCCGCACGAGCCATCATCGACAAGGCGCGCAAGCAGGTCGCCGATTCACTGGGCTGCCAGACTCGAGGGGTCATCTTCACGTCCGGTTGCACCGAGGTGCTGTAGACATCGCATCAAAATTGTCGTCGCTGCTCACATTTTGCGCCAGAATGCAAACGCTTCCAGGCAAACAACATGGCGATCCGGTCCGCCATGCGTCACTTCGAGAAGCAGCACCGAGGCAACGACGAGCTTCCCCACATCATAACCTCCACTATGGAGCACCCGGCTGTCCTGAAGCCGCTCGAGGTGTTCGAGTCCAGAGGGGAGATTGGTAAGAAGCGCTTCCATCTACTTACATCACTTGAGAAATCGCACCTTGTGCAAACTTGAAATCATCCTCTGGGCAAAATACCGCGAATATTACCTTAAACCCTCCCACCTCCCACTTTCACTGCACACCCACGGTGGAAGACGTGAAGTTGGGGGGTGGGGGGGGGGGGGGGGGGTCTTGAAGGGAAGACTACTGTAGTCTACACGTTGTGCCCGCGAACCGTTATGCCCCACCCGTCTTCCAGAGCTGACTCGACTGGAAGTGAACTCTAGGAACGGCATCATTGATGTGGACCACCTCTACCACGCGATCAAGGCCAACACATGCATGGTCTCCATCATGCACGCCAACAACGAGACCGGTGTCATCCAGGTGAAATTGTTGAAGTGTGAAACTTGTTCACTGCCAATTACAGTAGATTCTGATCTGATGTCAATCGATAGGTACGTAGAGTGGCCCATTGGCAATACTTTTAAGAAGGAACAGGTTAGGTGCTCCATTGTAGCGATTTTTCCAGCCGACAATATTTGAATTCCAATTCCCTTCTTCAGCCGATCGAGGAGATCTCGAAGGTGATTCGTGACAAGGAGGCCGAGTTCCACTCCACCATCATCTTCCACACGGACGCGGCGCAGAGCATCGGCAAGCTACAGTTCACCATGAGCAGCCTGGGCGTCGACTACCTCACCGTCTCCGGACACAAGGTGCGCGTTGCGTGTTTATAGCAAGATAATTACGCACGGGGGTAGAATTTGATCGTGTCTCAGTGCTACGGCCCGAGAATCGGCTGCCTCTGCGTCAGAGACATCGACGAGACTCCACTGTACCCCTTCATTTTCGGCTCGGGACACGAGTTCGGGCTCCGTCCAGGGTACCATGTCATGACACAGATTTTTTACATGCGACCAACATTCACAAGAACCACTTTTCGCAACTTTTGCAGAACTGAGAACACGCCGATGATCGCCGGCCTAGGAGAGGCGGTTGAGATCGCCACCAAGGAGAGCAAGGTGGTCGCCAGACACTGTCAGGAGATGCGCGACTACTTCGAGGAGCGACTGAAGGTTGAAGTGGATGGAACTCTCACTTGCGTACATCGAACGCTTATTGCCGTGCAACCACCTTCAGGAAATCGTTCCCGCCCCTCATCTGGAGCTCCACTACCCGCGATCTCCCCGCCTGCCCAACACCAGCAACGTGTCCATTCTCAACATCAGTTGCTCAGGCAAGGAGTTCCTGGACCAGTGCAAGGTGGTCTGCGCCAGCAACGGCTCAGCCTGCAGCTCCGGCTCTGGAACGTGGGCGAAGTCAAATGAGCTATTTGAACTCGCTTACTGTATTCAAATCCACCGGCAAACCGTAGTGAGCGTTTCGCGTGAAGTCTCCGTGGCCAGAATCTTTCCAGTGCAAATTCACGCGTGCACACAAGTTTGAATCGAAGTTTTACTTCAAACCCGAAATAGATCACACGTGCATACTCAAGACTGACGTGGATCAAAGTATGCTCTAATTGCAGCGCTTCATACGTCATTCTGGCGTGCGGCCTGGGAGAGAAGAGCGCCAGTCGCGCGTTCCGCTTCTCGGTTGGAAGGGACACGACCAAAGAACTGGTCGATACCGTAATCGAAGAGCTACAGGAGATCTACGCCAAGAACTGCTGAACCCCTACGGATTCTCTGAAGTAATGACAGACTCTACTCTAACCACAACACGAATGGCAACTGTGAAAGACGGAATCCGTGCTGTTTGAATATTCTGCCTACAGTACCCTGCATATCCGAGTGATCTACGGTTTCTACTGTTTCTTCTTCGCGTCGTCTTTTTCTCTCGAGCTTCTCTTTCTGCAGCAAAGAAACTGGCAGACCTTCAGAAGTAGCCAGCACACGAAAGCAAGAGTTCCCAGCACAATGAATAGGACATCGACGTTGTAATAGCTGAAGAGGAAAATCACGAGCGAAGTGGCACTTCAAAATGCGGATTAAACTGTACACTGACAGATAACCTTATGAGAGACATGTGCCTCGCTTCCGGCTTGAGAACGTCCAAATTTTTGAACTCCGCAAGGTACTCCAGCCATTTGACCGCCATGTCGGCTGCTTGAAAAGGCTTTTTCTTGATCATTCGAGATATTCTCTGGGCCGTCTTGTACATTCTGAAAACGAGCGAGATTATATAGGTCGGCACTAATGTAAAGGACGCAACGACTTTACTTTTCATCCTCCAGAACGGTCTTGAGAGCGTCGTAGACATTCTTCTCTGTGAGCGCTCCTTTGTCCAAGATAACGCCTACGCCTGAAACATTTTATTCTTCAAACAATGTTCATAGTGTGCGTCAATTTGAATTTGCATACCCCTTCGTTCGACGCGTTTCGAGTTCGAGAACTGGTCTCCAAACAAGGGGATGACAACCATGGGCACGCCGACGAATGTGGACTCTGTCAGGCTGTTGTAGCCACCGTGAGTGATGAATGCCCTCGTCTTTGGGTGTGCTGCAAATAGCCAATTGTTGAAGTCTGAGATGATGTCAACTGTTGTAAGTCAAAAGTCACCTAGAATGTCCTTCTGTGGCATCCATTTGGAGAGAATGACGTTCTTGACGTTTTCAGCCTCTTTGAAGGTGCCCTCGATTCGGCAGATGAATGTGTGAGAGGGGAATTTCTTGAAGGCGTTCACGAATGCCAACTGCAAGCAACGCGCGCAGCATGAACTTCGATAAAAAAACAACATTACAAATTGTAAAGCGCCGTTATTCCGGTACCTTGTACTCATGGGGCATTTCAGTGGTGTTGACCACTGTGCCCAAGGAGAAGAGCACCACTCCCCCATTTCCACTATTGTCCATGATCTTCTGCCACTTCTCAGGCAGCGGCTCAGGTGTGGCCATTGTCAACCCACCGACATAAACGAAGTTCGGCAGAATCGGCTTGGAGTACTCGAACATTGGGTCCGAGTTGATGTAGTAAAGCTGGGTCTCTCTGAGTGGTTTTGAAGCCTTTGAAGTGTATTGTAGACAAGCTGGCAACCTAAATAGAAACGTAGAACCTGATTAGATCCTGAATCCTCGGGAAATCACTGCCGTAGTGCCTCCTGAAGACGCTGGTGAAGCTCGGGATCACAAACTGGTCCTTGAGACCGATAATCAGTGAACTGGCCATCATGCTGCCGAAGCGTTGTCCCATCGACATCTGGTCCGACGCTGGAAGCACCATGGCAGGCACGTATGAACTGGGGAATGACACTCCCGAGTACCTGAAATGTGCCACAGAGGACAGTGAATCACCACAGCGAGTGACGTAGGAAAGAACACACACCTGTATGTTGGGCTATGCACCCCCTACAGTAATACGAACAACCACCTTCAACTTGTCGTTTTGACATGCATGGAAACAGTCGCCCACGCACTACAACTGACCATGACATAAAATCCAACATGAAGGAGGTCGTCATCCAAGTATAGCCCTCGATGCCTAGCACCTTCATGAGGCCGAAGGAGCAGTAGTCGAAGAGATGCAGCACCGCAACATCGAACTTGGCGTCCTTGAATTGCTGGATGAGATCTTTCCTGTTTGTCAGCATGTCGTCGCACCCGTTGGCCAGCTGAAGAGGAGACTACTTTTGAGTCTCCTGAAGCAGCGCAGCGACAGGCGACTGCTCAGAGGAAGACCCCTATGACCAATTTTGAAGCGGCCAGTGTGTGGGCCGATCAGTAGTGCCTGCACAGTGCAAAAAGGTTTTAACAACTCAGTGATCAAAGGAGACTGAACCGAGTATGCGTCGGTCACTGGAGCATAACAAGTGGAACCACTCGCTTCACAGAAGCAATGCTCACCAGGTCGAAGGTCCTCTTGAAGCCCATGATGGGGATGCTGAGGGGCCTCTTCTCCCACGGCATCTGACTCTGGCCCTTGGCCATGGGTTGGGCCGTTTCTGAATCCACGACCTCATGGATGACCGCTTTGGAGTGCTTGAGTTTGATGGAGGCGACGTTGGACAGCAACTGGTACTTGAGAACCGTCACAGAGTGGCCCCTCTCGCCCAGCATTTCGGCGAACCGCTCCATGATCAGGTTTTGGCTGCCTGCAGATGGGAAGCCACAACACCTGTACGCGAGACGTACTCAATTATATGCAGAGCAGCAACCGCACCTGAGACTCCGACGCTGGTGATGAGAATATTGTAGGAGGAACCACAGGCGAATAGGTTAGCACCAATGAGCATGTGAAGAAGCACATGATGCAGCATCTCTGAAGATTCTGCTAAACAATTACTATGGGGAGGCACCAGACACCTATTGTGTTGTTTGTCGGGCAGTGGCTGCTCCCCAAACAACACTATAGTCCTGCAGTGTGTCTTCTCACGCAAACTTCGACCTGAATTGCGCAGAGTACGGGACAGCGCTTCTAATACACATTATGTACACATGTTGTGCCATAGACGCAACTCGCAATGTACAGACAGAACTAGTTCTCTTCTTAGCTGGGCCAACCTTGAGCTCAACAAGACGTTAGTGTCAGCGTCAAATCTACGACTACTCGGTACCTTTGTGATGAAACAACGCTGCGATGACATGACAAATCGTGACCGGTCCAGATCGTGTAAATTTCCCCAACAACGTTGTGCAGCAACACTGTTACCAGCGCCATTTGCACAGGCAGCTATCAGTGGATCGCTAAATTGTTTCTTGCTCCCACATCCTAATCTCTCTAGGTCGTCACTCTATCGTCGTCACCATTGAAGGCACAGCGAGCTCCCGCAGCCTACATTACCTAACCTTCTGATTTGATTGCAATCACTGCTTTTCAGGCGCATTCCTGAAAGTCGAACTCGAGTCCCTCGAAGTCCTTGTCGTCCAGGTTCCAGATCTCGTCCAGAAGGTGGGTCTGGAATGAACCTGGTCCCCGTGAAAGCTTCTCCGCTTTCTCGGCCGCCAGACTCAGGCAGGCGCTGGCCGCCAGAGAGGCTTCAAGCATCGACCCTGTCACAGCCGAGAAGGCCGCTGTCACCGCGCTCAGGAGGCAGCCTGGACGATTGAAAGACCAGAGCTTGATGCAAGGGCTAACACTAAATCCTCCAAATAGGCGCCCCTCAACATTCCCACTTTCTACGAGGCGCTGTACATGGCGATGATCAAGGCGGGCTCTTATTGGATGACTTAGAGTAGTATGATGTAAGAATGATCTGGTTGATGGGTTAGAAGCTTGGCACGCCTCGAGTCGTTGTTTCTTATTACAACCTTTCCAATCTCGCTGTGATCGACTCGGCTGGAGCCTGTACCTGATCCAGTGACCTTCGTCAAGATTTCATGTCCTCTGGAGAACGTGACGCAGTGGTCGCGCCACAGAATCACGTCGGTGGGACCGCTGATGGAGACACAACAGTCCCTCCTGCGAGACAGCCAGAGAGCGGCTTGCTTCAGCTTCTCTAGATCGGACGACGCCTCTGGAGCGCTGTCCACACCTCGGGTCGCGGCGCCTTGATCGGTGCTGTAGTCTTCGACCTATGCAACGTAGATGGGTGCAGAAATGCACTCACACCTACACAGTTAACAAGTCTTCGGCACTTTACCAGCGCCAAAATCTCGGACGCATTCGCTCGAATGATGGATACTCCAATGGAAATTAGCTCTTGACTGAAAGTGGTTCGAAGCTGGGTGGCGCCCGCGCCCACGGGGTCGAGCACGATCGGCTTCTCGCGTCTCCTGAACTTTGCGTGATTGATTCCTTTGGCAATTTGAAGTGCATCGAACGCTACACAAAGATTGGATTATTACAACTGGACTGCCACTTGTGACAAGCGCAGTTGATATCTTTAACGTATTGTGCACTTACTGTGCAAATTCGTGTACGACCACAAAGAAGGCGAAAAGCACCAAAACAAAATGTGACCTGTATCTCAGCTGGGCGATTCGCATACTCTCCATCATCCGCTCGTCCAGAGTCCCAATGTTGAGCAGCAGCGAATCGCAGATTTTGGACAAATCGTCGATCTCCTGAGGCTCGTGAGCCATGATCGGAGAAGCCCCCAGGGACAGGAGCCCGTTCGCGGTCCTGATGGGAAAAGACCGTCAGCGTATTGGAGAGCATTACGGTAGCTTCAGATGCGCAAAACGGGCACCAGTTGGTGACGACCAGATTCGTGATGTTGTGCACCAGCGGCTGGCGACGACGCAGCTCCTTGAGAAGGAGCGCGATGCCTTGCACGGTCGGTTTCTCGACGGACATTTTCTTTCAAAACAATTAACTTCTAAAGGCACGAAGAACAAAGATACTAGCAGTTACTGATGTGCCTTGGGCTTCACGTGATGTGTGCGCCTACCAGAATATGCAGGTTGTGCGTACAGTGCATGCAGTTGTGTATCGCGCGAAGCGTGCGTCTCACATTCGCAGTCTGTCTCAGTCGGGCCATAACTAGTTTTTGCGACGGACATGCACGTCCATCACCGATGTGGGCGCTGCATGACAGGCACTACAACAGCCCGTGCTGCGAGATAAGCAAGGCGACTAGGCAAACAATATTCCTCTGGTCCAGACAAGGCGTCTCACGCGTCTATTCTAGTCAACGTATGTGATAACTTGCAAAATTCGCAAAGTTATTGCGCCTAGAGCGCCGACCTTTGCACGGAACTGCTCGTAAGGTGTTACCACTACAACAAGAGCACTTGACAAAGTGAAATTCTCACAGGTCAGGTCATAGAAGCGAAGCGAAGCGAACTTCTCACAGCTCATAGAACTGAAAGACTCGACAATGACTAGCAACGGAGCGCAAGAGTTGGTGTACTATCAGGCGATGCGCCGATCCGTCGAGCCGATATTTCAGAAGATACTTCAGGCGAGTGAAATTCACAAAATCCGCAAGGTTTTATGACGTTGCAACATGTGCATAGTTAGCTTTCAGCTGCCGTTCAACGAGCAACTGGCGGCTGGGACTCTGCCGAAGGGGAAGTTTCTCTTCTACATCCAACAGGACAGCCTCTACCTGAACTATTTCGCCAGGTGCAGTATGTGACACATGTACAGTGACGCAACAATGTGGCAATGGCTTCTATGCATAACTTTTTCGAGCTACAGTGTGCGTCACCAAACATTATGCGAGAACAACAATTCGCGTGTTCGTGCTCCCAATTAATTGAAGTACAACCTTTGTGGTATGGCGTTTTCAGGGCGCTGGCAATCGCCGGCACAAGAATGGAAGACAACGAGTCCTTTTCGAAGTTCCTTGGCTTCTCGCAGAGCGCCGTGGCGGCCGAACGGAGCCTACACGAAAGCTACTATAAAACCTACGGGGTTGATGAGAACGAGGCGAAGAAAGTATCGGCCAGTCCCTCTGCCTTCGCCTACAATCAGTTTCTGATTGCTACGGTTAGCAGTAAAGCAGCGTATTGTTAAAGCAAACAATAAATTTGGTATGTATTGAATTGGTGGCGCTTCGAAGTTTTAAAAGCAGTATATGTGCGTGCATTACTGCATACAGCTCCTTGGCTGCTGTGAATGCTGCGTAGAGGTCTACTCATTCGGAGTCCGTACGTGTGTCTTTGAAGGTCAAAGCAAGGGCACACATAGTACACAGGTGATTCCTAATTCAGTTGCCTCTTACAGTGTACGTTCGTAATGTTGGCACTGGCAGACAAACGATATAGACAGGAGTCACTGGGACATCAGGCTTCTGAAGCCTTGCAGTGTTTAAGAGTCTCCTCTTTTCCTCCAATCTACAGGCGACTACGAAGACGCTGGAAGAGACCCTAGGGGCTCTTCTACCATGTTTCTGGGTCTACGAAGAGGTGGGCAAGCACATCTACAGAAGCGCCGAGAAACACCTGGCGACACACCCATACAAAGACTGGATCGAGATGTACGCAGGGCAAGAGTTCGCCAAAAGCGTCCGAAGCGCGGCGCAGATTTTCGAAGAGCTATTGGAACGCACCACTGAGGAGAATCGTAAGAAAGCGTTCCACACGTTCGAGACGGCCTGCAAGTTGGAGTGGCTGTTCTGGGACAGCGCCTACCGTATGGAGACCTGGCATGTGTGATTGTGGTTGGGAAGTGAAGCGATCGGGTTTTGGACTTGTACAGAGTCTAGGCGATTTCAAGGGTTGATTTGTAGTCCGTTTGCGTGATTCTCTATTGGCTGAATATGTAGCTACCTTCGTGCAGTTGACAATATGCTGGGCAAAATAAGTACCTCTGTCGTGCTTAGCTTTAATAGCAGCATGGAGATTATGCTGACGCAAGATGGGCTGAGGGAGGGGGATGGTACATAGTTGTGTACAGACGTGTTTGCGTACAACGAGTCAAGCCATCACTTCACGTTAATGACCATGCAATTGAAACTTGTTGTCGCAACCAAAATAGCAATTGATTGCGGCTATATCTGAATGAGTGCCCCCAAATTTCTGAATGAGTGCCCCCAAAATTTTGAATGAGTGCCCCCAAGTTCTGAATGAGTGCCCCCAAAATTCTGAATGAGTGCCCCCAAAATTTTAAATGAGTGCCTCCAAAATCTTGAATGAGTGCTCCCAATGTTCTGAGTGCGGCGTTTATCTAATCACGGTGTGGATGGACCCGCGGGGCCAAGAATCTGTTCTGTGGAGAGTCGTTATAGCGTGTTCATTCTCTATACCTTCATGCAAGATTTTCCTTTCTAGTTCAGGCTATGCTTAGGCTTGCCCTGCGCCCAGAGTCCACAAGAGTCAGTCGGCGTCGCAGTCTGGCGGGTCGAAACTTAGGCTTAACGCGACCGGGTGACCGACTTTAGGGCGCGCGGAGCGCGCTCTGAAGTTGGTGGTCGCGCTAAGCCTCAGCTGAGACCCGCCAGGCGCGACGCCGGCAGAGTTGTAGTGCAAACGGTAAGTGGAGTGAACACACCTCCATCTACTTCATCCCTGTTTAGGTCGGCTGTGCCCAACAGGTTACTCACACGGCCGCGGTAGTAGCGCGCCTCTGGGTCCTGGGGCCACTCATTCAGAATTTTGGGAGCACTCATTGAAAATTTGGGGGCACTCATTCAGAGCCAACCATTGATTGCGGGATTGACGTCAGTGCCCGGTACACATGGAACCGCAGAGTGAATGAGGCCCACCAACTTTGTACTCAATTCCGCAGGGACCTTCGCTTCTCCAATCACGCAAATTGAATCACGCCCAAGCCGGTTGGAATAACAACTTTTGATTGCTCTATCAGTCAACGAGTCGTTTCCTTGACGCCCTCGACTGGTTTACGGTCACGCCATCCGACAGATTTCACAACCGTCGCCCATTGGGCATGTGCGGTTTGCAACTGGGCTCGCTCTCAAGTCGAAATACCTATATATGCAGGGCTGCCAGTGTTGTTGGCTATGATGCTTTCCAAAGCGCTTCTTTTGTCTGCGACGTATGGTCTCGTATCGGCTTACATTCCACAACCGGGCAATGAGGAGGACTTTGGCAACGTTCAATGTAAGGGCTTCTACCGCACTGTCCGGTTTGACCTACTGGTCGAGACGAGAGACGCTGACGGGACGGTGACAGGCTACTGGGAGAGTCTCGAGATCAACGGGAAAATGTTCCAAGGTACACAGGTCGTGTCGTCGACAGCAAAGAAGAGACTTTCAATACCCTGCACTTCTACAAACACAGTTCTACCATACACGCAGGATCGTGGAACCACGTCCTAATCGGCACGGATCAAACAGTCAACATATCCGCCACCGTTCTACAGCCAACAGTGGGCAACAATCGAACAACCACATCATTCTATAACCTCGACGACTGGCTTCAAGAAGCGTCGCCCAAGAATGAGGGCGAGAAGATCATTGTAACGTTCGAAGTGCGTGATGCTGGCCAACGCAGTTATGAGTTGCATCTAACCGGTGTCTGGCGTTACTTGAATGTTGCTGAATTCAACAGCGCCTCCTTCGACTTGGAATCGAGATTTCGCAGGAAAATCCCGCCTAAGCGTAAGCCCCCTCTGGTGTTTCGTGCCTGCGCCGCCGCCGTCACCACCGTCGTCGCTGCCCACGCCGCTGCTGTCGTCGTCGTCGTCGTCGTCGTCGTCGTCGTCGTCGTCGTCGTCGTCGTCGTCGTCGTCGTCGTCGTCGTCGTCGTCGTCGTCGTCGTCGTCGTCGTCGTCGTCGTCGTCGTCGTCGTCGTCGTCGCCGTCGTCGTCGTCGTCGTCGTCGTCGTCGTCGTCGTCGTCGTCGTCGTCGTCGTCGTCGTCGTCGTCGTCGTCGTCGTCGTCGTCGTCGTCGTCGTCGTCGTCGTCGTCGTCGTCGTCGTCGTCGTCGTCGTCGTCGTCGTCGTCGTCGTCGTCGTCGTCGTCGTCGTCGTCGTCGTCGTCGTCGTCGTCGTCGTCGTCGTCGTCGTCGTCGTCGTCGTCGTCGTCGTCGTCGTCGTCGTCGTCGTCGTCGTCGTCGTCGTCGTCGTCGTCGTCGTCGTCGTCGTCGTCGTCGTCGTCGTCGTCGTCGTCGTCGTCGTCGTCGTCGTCGTCGTCGTCGTCGTCGTCGTCGTCGTCGTCGTCGTCGTCAACGTTAACATCTGCTCAACTGACATATTCAGCTCACGACCACAAGCGATACAAGCAATTAAACAAGGTTGCATATCCCACCACATATTGCAATCCGGAGAACGTTTTGCTCGAACTGGAAAAGGTCACATTGCTGCGCTGCGCCATCAGCTGCCAGATGACCGACTACTGCCAGGGCATCGAATACCACCGAAAGGAGACTAGCGTCTGTCGTCTCTGCTTCTGGCCGTACAGCTTCTACTACAGCACTTTTGCTACGGGCAGGCATCTGTATTTCTAGCGATTGCTGCTGCTTACCTACATAGTAGAAACCTCAACCGCGAGGTTGATATTGATTCTCAGGTCCATGTTATACCTATGTTACGGTCCGTATTGCCATTTCTGATATTTTGGCCGGTCAATTGCAAATACACCGTCGTTGTGGCATGGTACCATACCGCTTATTTGCCGCTGGTCAAAAAAATTGTGCGATTGTTTACAGTTACAGTACTTTGCACCATTACCTAAACCACACTGCTCAGCGCATGACAAGGCGTCCCGTGGCTATAATTTCCACTTTAGCACCAATTCACGCCAAGTGAGTAACTCGAGACCCGCGCACTGGGCATTATAGTCACTCGCCCAAGAAGCTCTTTCGGGTCGCGCAGATAATTTCCCGAGACGGCCGACTCCATTTCCGCGCAAGCAAAGAGGACGCTAAGCCGATCCGCGTTCCATTCGATTCCGGCGCGCGCTCCCCATTGTTTCGTCTCGCGGCCGTGACTGTTTCACGGAGCGCCGCCAGCCGCATACATTAATGCGCTCATGCTACGCGAGACCGACGTTTGCGCAGTCATCGGCCCGCTCGCTTCATTGTGTTGTGCGCGACGCACAGGAAGAAGGGGCGTGTACTCGGCTCTGTGTTCTCACACGTTTCATACAGGCAGGCCCGCGCTTATCTCGCCGGCGAAAGCCGAAGGAGTTATAGTCGGGAAGCTGCCATTATTGCGCTTCTTTCTAGAGTCGCGCCCACTCCGCTCCGAACTTTTCGAAAATGCCAAAACGACGCGGCGCGCGCTCCGCTGCGGCCGTGCAACTGCGCAAGAAGTTAGTCATCGTGGGCGACGGCGCCTGCGGCAAGACCTCCCTGCTGATCCGCTTCGCCAAAGACGAGTACCACGGCGAGTACACACCGACCGTCTTCGAGACATACGTGGCCGACATCGAGCTCGACGGGGGCCAGACCAAGGTTTGACACTTTGAAAAGTCGAAGGGTTTCGGTGCGCGTGCAATTTGAATTTCGACTTCGGCCCAGCGTTTCATACAATACCACAATGCATTGTTGTATAGTTGTATAGTATGTTATAGTATAGCATACTATACTATACAACAATTCCTTGGGCATTTGTTGTACAATACTATACACAATTGATGTCAGATTTGGCATACTATATCATACTGTACAACAATTCGATCTTATACAACAGTGCAATGTTGTATAAAACTGCGAAGTTGTATGCATCAAAATGACGCATAGACGACTTCCAAAACCCAAGTATGGTCACAAATCCTGTGTTTCTGTGGTGATTTGGCCCGATTGGAGGTTGATTTTGTACTGAATTGTACGGCTATGCTTAATTTTCGCGTTTGAAATCTTACACTCAGGTGACATTATTCAGCCATTTTCAATTCGCCGTACAACAATTCATATTGTTGTACAATACAACAATTGAAATTCCAGAGGCCATACTATACTAGTTCTACGCCTTACCATCTGAAATAGAGTTTATGACGTGCACCTTACCTAACTTCGATTCAAACTGTATAAATCGGTCGATTCAAACTGTATAAAACGGTCGATTCAAACTGTAAGTGGGAAGTGTTTAATAATGGACTAGCGGCCTGGGCGCGCGCCTTCGGCGCGCGCGGAGAAAAGCCCTGCGCGGGCTCGCTTCGCTCGCCCGCTCCAGGCTTTTCGTCTCGCTCGGCGCTGCGGGCCTCGCTCGACAGCCGCCGCCTAACCTCTTATTTCCTTTACTGTGTGACAATATCTGCTTGGTTCGATTCCCGTGCTTGGAAGAAACTTTTGTTGATGCAAAAGTTATCATTTGCGGATTTTTTATGCAACGTGCTAAACTCTGTAAAGTTGCACACTTGATACCCTATCATGCTGTTATATTGCCTTCCATGCATCACCTTCCATGCGGCCTCCATTGTCTATAGTAAAAATTTGAATTTTTTCACTTACAGTATGCCTAACCGCGGCGTGGCTAGGCGTGTGGAGTTGCGCATTGCCTACCCTACACAGCTGGCATACCAACCGCTTCGCCCGCCTTTCCGAGCGCGCTCCACGGTCGTCTCAGAAATTTAAAAATTTGAGTTTTCTCACCTACAGTAGGATTTCTCGCGTAACGGACCAGTTTCGGCACGTCTCCAACCCAGGCCCAGTACAGCGCCCCATAGCTGGGATCGGCCCATTGGGCCAGTCTGGAGATCTCGCGCGGGTCACGCACACACACAACCGGCGATTAAGGGGTAGAAAACTTCCGCTTTCAATTTGAGTTGGAATTGAGTTGTTCAATATTGAGGTTGAACTTGGACTATGGGACACAGCTGGACAGGAGGACTATGACAGATTGAGACCTCTCAGCTACCCCGACACTGACGTTGTGCTCATGTGCTTCTCTGTCGACACGCATGACACTTTGGAGAATGTCATGGAGAAATGGACGCCTGAGGCAAGTACCTGCCTACGTTGTATGTAGCGCGGCTGTTAGCACAATCCTGTTGTATTCAAATACTGAACCTGCGGCCACGCTCAGAGAAACCCTAGGGAATCGCTAGCTGCTTCTACCTGAGTCGTGTGTTTACTGATGAGCTGCCCTGCGATCTCGCCGAAAATTTCAAAGTTCGAAGTTCGGAGTCCAGCGTTAATTTCTGTAGATATTGACGCACTACAAAAGACGAGCAGAGCGGATCACATAGGGCGAATCTGCAATGCAAGTCTGTGAGTGCGCTCTCTCTCCTTTGCAGGTGCACCACTTCTGTCCCAACGTCCCCATAGTGTTGTGCGCCTGCAAGAAGGACCTCCGCCAGCAGCAGCAGGGTTTCGCCAAGCCCATCGCCTTCGAGCAGGGAAGAAGCGTCGCACAGCAAATTGGGGCTTACGCCTACATGGAGTGCTCCGCGCTCACTAGAGAGGTGTGCAGTTTCGGTGTAATTTCTGCAGTGGAATTGGTCTCAGAACTCAGTCCGGTGTAATTGGCGCACCAGGGTGTGCTCGAGGTGTTCGAGACGTGCACCAAGGCGACTATGAGGAAGAGGAAGTCGGCCAGTCGTAAGAAGTGCAGCATTTTGTAGTTGCGAGCGCGAAGATCGTGTTCGCTGTGTTGGTCAGTGGCAAAAGCACTCTGATGTAGTGTACGGCAATGCCGTCTGTGATGACGTAACCTGACCTTGCCGAATAAAAGGGTTCGACATGTGACATGACACACGGAGATAGCAGCATCTACCGTACACACGTCAAATTACGCAATGCAACGGGACGCGTATGAGTATAGCACACCACGACTAGAACCTGCGCATAATACCAATGCGACGACATAGACGCCGCCTCATTCATGTGTCAGTCATTTCTTTTTCTTGGCTATTTAACAATAGCTTCCAAAGAATTATTCCATTACAGAAATCCACCATCACTATATATAAATAGGGGGCAGATTCCCGCAAGGCACTCCTCAAACCACATTGGCGCGAGTCTCTGTCAATGCAGAGGCTGTAGCACATATCGCGCGGGTAGTACACATCGGCAACTGCGAACTCTGTTAGTTCAGCGGATCGCTCGCAACTTCAAGGCATCGAGAGGGAACAGATACAGTCATTGGCGGTCCCCTAGGGCATGCACTGGCACAACTGAAGTGTTGTCGGTTGTCGACCTCGTCTTTAGAATGAAGTGGGTAGTCGTCATTAGGTGCATGTGCTTGAAACTTGCGTCTGCGTCACCATGTCAACCAACAGCCTTTTGTTTGCGAGTGACTACCGCTCCCAATGAGGTCAATTGAATACGAGCAACTCCCTGCTAAACAATGAACGTGCCACCACAGGACACTGGCAAGCTCCAAACAAGTTCACTTCGATGATTTTGCATCATTGAGTTTACTTTCTCTGTGAATGCTGATCTTTGAGAATAGAATAACGAAAATGGTTTGGGACGACGCAGTATGTGCAGCGATAACCTTCGGCCTGTCATTCACTTCCCTACTCGGCCCTGTTTTGGCGCTTTGCACATTGCATACAACCCTGACGCAAGTCTCAGTCTGACCGACCTTGTTTTCTTTTAAAATTTTCACGACGCAGCTCTGCAAAATTTGGATAACATAGTTCGAGACATACCAATTGCGATGTGCTCACGATGTCGCCAAAACAGGGCCTCGTCTAGTCAATGGCCTGGTAGGCATGCACATTGTCAAACTGCCCAGTCTTCACGAGTCAGCCTTCGGTGTGATCTGTGCTTCGACCGCTGTGGCCGACTGCGGCGCTTTGGCCATCTTCGCTTTCTGGGAAGCTCCAATGACACTCAGGTTATAATCACCACTGCAATGGGATAATTTGGATTCGAATATTGTGTTTGTCTCATATTGGCTACGTTAACTGAGATCAATGCTCGCCATTTCAGCCAGTCCTCACTGTCAACCAGCTACTGGGGAAAGAGGTTTGGCCAGCTGGTGATGCAGCCTGCCAGCTTGTAACTGTACAGTAGGCACCTTGTTAGATCTTCTGTAGTGAAAGGAAACGCCGCAGAACGCGCCTGTGGCATGTTGCTTTGTATAGCTAAGACGGTACGTAACCCATTGGGAAGTAGGATCGTGCCGCTTCAGTGGAGCATGCAGGCTGCAACACCGTCAGAATCACATGTTCTGGTATGCCAGCATTTATTCCATCCTTCTAATGAGCATCAACCGGCTGGTGGCCATCGCCAAGCCGATGCACCTGAAAGTATTCTTCGCCGAAAATCGCACCCGCCTGTACATTGGTATGTAGGCTGACAGAAGCTTGTTTTGTGACCCCAAGGAACCACACTTCGCCTTCACTCCAGGCGTGTGCTGGACCGTGGCAGTCGCCCAGAGTTCGGTCCTCTTCGTGGAGGGCTGCGGACTGTCTTTCAGACCAGAGCTCTACTTGTGGCTATTCGACAAAACACCCTGCGGCAATAATTTGAGCCTTTATGAGGACTTGTGCTACAATGTGACGCTGATCCTGGTGATTCTGTCCATCAACCTCACCGCTGTCTACCACTTGAGGAAGAGCAACAAGGTAATTAGAGAGGGGTTGAACCCACGCGTGACGAGCGGATGCAAGTCGCCGCACGATCGATTTGTATTGGGCGGCCGTGCGATCCAACTTCGGAAGCTACTGTATGTAGCTTCATCGAAGTATGCTTACCCCAGATTCGATCTTCAGATCGTCAGCTTCACCCAGCGCATCTCCCAAGACGCCGCTGCGGATCGACAACAGGCGCCCGAGCAGGACCACCAGCAGCCCTCGACCAGTCGTCGCCGTCCCACGGAGCAACAACGCCATCACAACGCGGCGGAGGCGGAGAAGCGTCGTCGGCAGGAGGCGCGCCTCTTCCTCCAGGCGCTGATCAACGCCTCCATGCTTTCGTTCGCCGTGGTCAGCTTCCAGCTGTTCAGCAGGCTGGCCAGCGACAAGTGGGGCTGGTTCCTGACCACCTGCGTCGCCTGGCAGTTCTGCCACGCCGCCAATGGGTCAGGGACGACCGAAGCCAAATCGTAGCAAGGTCGATACAGCAGCTTTGATTAGCAAACCACGCAGATTTTTTACTTACAGCTTCGTCCTGCTCGTCTTCAATCGCGACCTTCGCCACTCCGTTCGTCTGACGCTGTCGTGTCAGAAGCAGGCGAACAGCGTGACCAAGGTGAGAAGCGTCAACATGACGGTCTCCAAGCAGCTGGAGGAGTTGCAGAAGCCCTCTCCGGTGGGCTGGACAGAGAGTCAAAAGAAGGGCAGAGACAAGAAGGCCGTGAAAGGAAAGGGGAAGAACGACAAAGGAAAGCAGAACGAGCCGCGCACCCAGCATCAGCTAGCGTGACGAGGGAAGGCACAGGGAAGCGGTGAAATTGATATACACAAGTGTGAATGAACACCGATCAGTTTGTACAGTCTGATAGGCTGACAGGTGTACTGTGAAACTGTGGTGGAGCCATTTCTAAAGAGTATAGTTCACATGGGGATCGGGAGTGCTGACCCTTCAGACATATGCACGTAGTTGTAGAGTGCAAACTGTAGCCGAATGCACTCACGTTTGTCCGTTCTTCGACAAAATTGTTCATTGGCGTGTGCTCCCGCAATTTACATCTGTTAGCAACCATGATTTATTCAAGGGGTGCAATTTTCCGCAACAATTTCGCAGTGAGCATATTGGTTTCTGCGCGAAATCCGCGTAGCGCGATGTTCTTCATGTATAGCACTTTTGCTTGTCAGTGCAGTGCCAAGTTGCGCTTGCTAAACTCCAGCATGGCTACGCTCAATTTCGTCATGGATTTTACATCTGCCCTTTTAAAAGCGCGCCTTACCGATGCATCTGTAAACAGATTAGATTAAATGAATAGTACTGTAGTGTTGTAATTCAAATTTCCTTGCGTGTCTTTCAACGAAGCGCCACGGAAGGAGTAAACGCGACCATGACAGACATTCTTCCCATCCTCTGCTCTGACGTTTTGCGAGAAAACGCTCTAGTTCCCATCCGGGAGACCGTATCACCTCAAAAGCGAAAAATTCAGATGACCTACATTAACCTATTCTATTGCGTGACATCCTCTATAGTTAGGTCGCTTAGCGCGACGGCGGCAAGAAAGGCAACTTTCCTAGGGCGGGACACTTGTTGATGAGCCCCTGAATTCCAAATGGCAGATCATAGACTTGGGTTCGTCTTTGAAGCTGCTCACTGCTGTCGTCTGGATCCGCTTGCGGCTGGACGGTGGAACGGAAGCCCCTCTGCTCTGGCGTGGCTCCTGAAAGCCATAAGGCTTCACAATCACATGTCGTGACTGGAGATCACTCTGTCGAGCGACGAACCGGGCACAGTGTTGTCTAAGACGAAGCCTATGACCGCGCCAACGATCATCTCAATTTGGAGCAGCGTTCCCACCGTCTCGTCAAGGGCCGCCCAACCTGTGAGAGTGGTCAGAATGACAGGGTGCACTGCACGCATGAGCTGGAAAACAGCGCATTTGTCCACTATTCTTCTCGCAAGCGCACGGTGCCAAAGTTGACATCACGCCAAAACTCCAAACCAACCGGTGTTGACGAGTGGTCTTCTGCTGCTCTTGACAGCGTAGGGAATGAGGTATCCGAAGAGGACTGCCACCCCGAGAATGGACGAGTTGCGCACCAGAGACAAATCAACGCGCCCAAGACTGGACAGACCGATGCCCGCCACCAGGCACATGCTGAATGAGAATGAAAGAGATCAATCGTTCAAAATATGGTGTGCGCTGCGCGGTGAGCAGATGCTGCTATTACTTACCCAACGGCAAAGGTGGCGCCAATGATCGGCGCTGGTATGGTGGTCGCAAAGGCGCACAGCTTTGTGAAGACGCCCACAATGACAAGCGCCAGGGCGGCCACCTGTTGCACTCGGCGGCTGGCCACACCCGTTGCCTGGATCACGCCTACGTTCTGCCCATAGGTGGTGTCGCTTATGCCCGTGCCCATCAGGCCGCCCAGAAGGCTGCCCACCTGCATAAGTTGTGCATTTGGTGCGCGCTGGCTTGGACGACAAGGGGCAACTGTCATCTCTCCCTCCCAAAATGGTTCCGTCCTTAGTAGCTTAGCTATTTTGTCGCTCGGCCTCAGCCGAGCGAACCCTATCAAGAGCTCGGCGTGCGTACGTGCGTGCGTACGTGCGTGCGTGCGTGCGTGCGTGCGTGCGTGCGTGCGTGCGTGCGTCACGCTCGCTTCGGGCTTAATAACTCGCTCGTCCGACGTCGTAGGATGGAGTTTGAGACATCGTCGGGTAGCCTGCGGGCTCCTCTCGCCATCTGAGTGTTCAAAACCGAAAACAGTTTTCAAACTCGCGCGCTACAGTATCCCAAAGTGGAATCCATTTTAAGACAAAAGTTGACCGAAACTAGTCAAGTCGCATATCAAAGTGAAGCGCTCGAGCTCCTGAGCACGAATCCGACAACAAAAAGTTTCAAAAGTTTAAACAGAGAGCTACAGTAACCAAAACGCGTCGAAAACTGGAAACGACACGCTTGCTTCGAGCTTAATAACTCGCTTGCCTGACGTCGCTGGGTTGAGTTCGACACATCGACGGGTAGCCTGCGGACTCCTCTCGCCATCTGAGTGTTCAAAACCGAAAACAGTTTTCAAACTCGCGCGCTACAGTATCCCAAAGTGGAATCCATTTTAAGACAAAAGTTGACCAAAACTAGTCAAGTCGCGTCGCATATCAAAGTGAAGCGCTCGAGCTCCTGAGCACGAATCCGGCAACAAAAAGTTTCACCAGTTTAAGCAGAAAGCTGCAGTAACCAAAACGCGATGAAAACTGCAGATTTTGGTTTGTTATATCTTGGCATTCGTGCATTGCAGTTTGCAGAGCGGAGGTCTTGACATCGCTGAAGAGCTCATTGCAAGCCAACATCAAATCATTCTCACAATTAACCTGTACTTTTGCGTTAGATTCCAGTGCCTTTTTTAAATTTAGTCTGAAAAGATGATTTTCTTGGTGTAAAGAATTAAACCCGAGCGATACCAATGTTGAGTAGCAAGACCACTCCAAAAAGTGTAGTCGCGAGGAGAGTCAAAGACGCTGCACGAAACCGGAAAGGGCCTCACTACAATCTCAGTAAAAATTCAAAGCTCAAAACCACTCCGCTTTTTAAAAGAGACTTGTTGTAGGTGGGCGCTATAAGGTCCTCGCCTCCACCCCAAGCCCTCCACTCCAAGTTCGCACCTTCTAGATATGTAGTAATAGACTCACGCCCTCGGAGAGAATGCCACGACTGGCCGAGTGCTTGGGTGGCGGCGGCTCTTTTGCCGCTTGCGCACAAGCCATGTAGTCTCCCAGCGACTCGACTATTGAAGCAGTTTGCGACGCCAGGTAGCTGCACACAAGCGCGACGTTGAAGCGCGGTCTTCCCCACTGACCTACAGGGAAAGCCACAGTAACCTGACGTCTGAAGTTGTCGCGCCAATGGGCTTCGCTGCGCACATAACTTCTGCATCACCTGGGTAAGGTATGCTGAACCAGGGCGCTTCGGCCAACACTGCCAAATTGGAGTCAGTTCGAGCGGCGCTGTCGTCAGACAAGAGGTCCGCAGCCGTAAGAATGGCGCAAGCGCACCAGACCACTGTCAGAGTGATCAGAAACTAAATAGAAAATCATTCGCATTGAACAAAGAAACGTTCAAAGAAGCGTCTCAATGGCAGTCGCTCTGCAAAGAAAGGGTTGGGTGTCACACCGAGAACATTCCAAGCAGAGGCAGCCGCGCCCAGGTCAGTCTTCCATTGTGCAGTCTTGGAAACGGTACGAGTAGTCGACGCAAGTAGAGAACCGTCAGCAGAAGTCCGCCTGTCATCCTGCATTGCATGGGGGACTCAGAGCGCACAATGACTGTTAATTTTAAAGTCCGCCTCTCCTTACACGGCGGCCGTCCAATGCGATTGCAGGTCCTTCAAGGCGGCGCGCATGTTGGAGAGCGTGATGAGAAGCATCATTGGGGCGAAGGTCAGCGGCCCTATGTGGCGAGACAGTGAGCCTGCCAGGCCGCTTGCTCCCACGAGGATCTCGAACAGGCCGCCGGCTATCTGCGCCCCCTGGATCTGAACTGAATTCGTTGCAACGACAGATTTGCTTGGGTGCTGCTCAGCTTACAAAACCACGCGGTGCAACTACACCCACCGTCTGAATCGCTGCCAGCCACTTCCAACCCGTCTCAGGCCTGAATGGATCTACAAGGAGGTCGGCACAATCCAGCGTTTCATACAATACCACAATGCATTGTTGTATAGTTGTTAACATACTATACAACAATTGAATGCTATACAACAGTGCATTGTTGTATAGCAATCGAGATATTGTATGCAGTAATTTATCACACGAGAGGCCTCCAAAACTCACACCTGCGACACTACGAGCACAAACCATGCTCCGTTGCTCTACTTCAGCAAAGTTTGATATCGATTTAGCACTGTTAAATATGTTTGCGCTTCCTTTTGCTGTTGAAAGCCTACCCATATGTGAAATTTGTGGGCTGTTTCCTGTTTTCCCATACAACAATTCGCATTGCTGTACCATACAACAAATGAAATTTTTGAGGTCATACTATGCCATATACTACACAACAATTAATTTCTGAAACAACAATGCAAAATCCTCGGCCAATACTATACTATACTATACAACAATTAAAACAAATTGTTGTATGAAACGCTGGCACAATCAACGCTCAAAGGTGCAGTGTGATCACAATCGAGTCTGTCGAAATCATAGATGGGCAAAGGGTTGACAAGGGTTGTCAAATGCAACCCTAAAATCCGACCCCAACACGCAACACGCATCCCAAATCCAGACCAACGCGCATCACCGTGACCCAAATTGGCTTAACGTCTCAACAATTCCTATAGAAATGACGATTTCAAAGAGAAACTGGAAGCAACGTGAGCATGGAAGTTGAAAATTTTGCCTGCGTCACTCAAAAATAAAAAAAAAATCTTACTGTCGCACACAAAAGTAGCAATTTTTCAGTTTCGGCGCCCGATTTGCCTCGTATTTTCCTTTGGGTGCTACAAATGTAGCAAGGTCTTCTTTTGAACCACATAGAATTGCCAAAATTTCCTTGCATAAATACCAACACGCATTGAAGTCGGAGCTTGTCAGGTCTGAGTTTTGGACCTTGCCCATCTATGGTCGAAATAGTTGTTTCAACTGCGAGGTTCAGTCTAAGAGACAATATTCGGACGAGAAATTTACTGTTCTCAGCACGTTGAGGAAGCAAGGGGGAGGGGAGCTTATCAGAGGATTACGGCATAGGTTCAATAACATGACTTAAAATACCCACGCTTTGCCATGGAACGTCGTTGGGTCCATGTCGTCACAACGGAATCGATCCATGCTGCTAAGTACTATCAGAGAGGGAAGAAAAGTGGATGCTGGCCCTTGCATCATGGGGAGCCTGAACAATCTCACAGTATTCGCCATGTCGCGATGTCAACGGCACAACTTGAGTACAGACGCCCGTACCTGACGCCAAAGGTACACTGTAGGAAGGTGGAGATGCCGCAGACGAAGAAGCTTTCTCTCCCAAAGCGAGCCGTTTGGTCTTCAGCCGTTGCAATGAATCTGACGCACTTGTATGTAGATCGGAAGTTGGTAAAATCAATTGTTCAGCTGTGTGGCCATCTGCAGTTGTAACTCGACGAATCACTGTCTATTGGACGGAAGCATTGTCCTAGTATCTGCTGGACGAACACAAGCGCATACATAACATAAGATGAAGACAACGAGACGCAGAGACATGGTTTCGACCGGCCTGCACGGGGTGTCCTTCACACGTTGTCGAGATGAGTGTCGATGTCGCCAAAGAGTGCTTGGGGAAGCACATGAGCTCCGCGGCCATGATTGGGTAGACGACCATGCTACCAACTGCGGTTATCAGTTGCTGCAAATCACATTCGCCAAGGGACCTGCCTACGTGCAGAGGAGCTGCTGCATGGAAGTACTTCAATTCGAAAATCGAAGTGTCCAAGGGCGCCATTTGCACAAGTACGTAATTTATTGTACCTTGCTCACCCACCACACGCAACTCTGTATGGAGCCCTCTAGGGCGCAAGTACCGTAAAACCTCCAATAAGCGTCCCTCGGCGCCGTGTACATGAAGTGGACGCTGGCGAAAAGAGTAGGGGAGGGGCCAGGGAAGCTTACTGGAGGTCTTACGGTATATAATAGATGTCCATGCCGCATTCGGAGCTGGGTTTTTTCGCCGCGCCTCAGCGCGGCGAGGTGTATATGTGACCGGGAGAACCCGTCTTCAGTGAAAACTCGGATATCCGGGTTTTCACTGAGTTGGTTAGTGAAAACCCGGATATCCGGGTTTTCACTGTTGAGTTAGTGAAAACCCGGATATCCGGGTTTTCACTGATCGGTTAGGGAAAACCCGGATAATTCTCCGATATGCTTAAAATCGCACAATACATTGCTATAACTATATTTCTATTGCCTGTAGGCCGTTTGGTTCCTTCCAAATCAGGCTTTGCTTAGGCTCGCCCTGCGCCCACAGTCCACAAGAGTCAGTCGGCGTCGCAGTCTGGCGGGTCGAAACTTTGGCTTAACGCGACCGGTGACCGACTTCAGGGCGCGCGGAGCGCGCCCTGAAGTTGGTGGTCGCGCTAAGCCTCAGTTGAGACCCGCCAGGCGCGACGTCGACCGAGTTTTAGTGCAAACTGTAAGTGGGATAAACACTCCTCCATATACTTTGCCTCCTGCTTAGGCCGGCTGTACCCCCTCCCTACAAACGCTTGCGACAACTTTGAGTCACATGCAAGCTGAAAGCGGGATGCACATTCCCTACACTTCGTCCCGTGTTGAACCAGACGTGCCAATTGGCCGCAAACCATGCTAAAGTCATGCGGATTGTGAAAGGGGCGGTTCCGCAAAGATGCAAGGTATTGCTAAGATCGCACGTTTCGCACTCCACGACGTGTGTTTTGCGCAATAAACAGCTCGATTTGCCATTCAAAAGCTCTTGTTTCGTCAGCAGTGTTGAAAACTATAGAAGGGTCGTTTTCTAGGCTATTTCTTAGAAAAGATTGACGAAAACACGGCTATCATGATTTTCACGATCCTCCCACGGAATTTCGCATATCCGGGTTTTCACTAAACTTTCAGTGAAAACCCGGATAATTTGACATTATCCGGGTTTTCACTAACCCGTCAGTGAAAACCCGGATATCCGGGTTTTCACTGGATCCGGGTAGTCACGGTAACATATATATACGGTTGACAATGTCTGTGTGTCCGTCCGTCCGTCCGTCCGTCCGTGGCACTGAAGTAAAGTCAGTGACATATGTGGTCAAGTAGAGTCGACGTCGCTGAGTACGGATCCGATGTCCGTTTCTGTTGCTAATTTCGCATTTTCGAGATATTCGCAATTAAAATTCGAAAATGTCTAAAATCGACTTATTCGTCTGATGCGCTAGCCGCGAAAATTCTTCAGAAATGGAAGGAGCATGGACCGCGGATAATTTGTAACACAAAAGAAATTTTTTGCAAATGTGGAATTTAATAGAAATACGCGATTATTTGTCCAAATTGCATAAATTGACTAAAATGCAACGTTATTTATTGACGAATGTGAATGCAGAAATGGAAAGGTCGTATGCCAATAAGAATTTGTGACATAGTTTTGCAGTTTTTAAAAATTGCAATTTTGAGATATTTTCAATCAAAATATGAAAATGTCGAAAATCGATTTTTTCACCTGATGATATAACGGCGAAATTTCTTCAGAAATGGAAAGAGTATAGACTGCGGATAATTTGTAACGCAAGAGAAATTTTTTGCAAATATGGAATTTAATAGAAATACGTGATTATTTTTCAAAATTCCATAAATCAACAAAATAGAACGTCGTTTTTTGACGAATTTAAACGCAGAAATGGTAAGGCCGTATGCCAATAAGAATTTGTGACACAGTTTTACAGTTTTAATAAATTCCAATTTCGAGATATTTAGAATTAAAATTCAAAAAAATGTCAAAATTCAGATTTTCGTCTGATGGCCAGAACAGCTGTTTATTGATGAATGTGCACTCGGAAACAGAAATGCGTACGCTGAACACAGGAATTCGCTCGCACCAAATTTTTGACAAGTTTTGTTGGATGTGACGTTTTCACACAGGTAGGAAACATCAGATAAACGGCGTCGTATCATGCCGATAACATATAGCGAACGCGGCGATATCACTGAGCTTCAGATCAGCTGTACAGACAACCGTATCGTGGGGATAGCTGCACTTGGCATTAAGGTACACATTCTCAAGACACTTTCTCCAGATGCGGCTAACGATGTGTACAAAGTTCACTATACTGTTCACCAAAATTTGACAGACACAAAGTATAGGTTGAACTTTTTACACACACAGCTTGTTTGCGCAATATTGGGCGTATTTACGCCCAGAACTTCTGGAATACACCAAGAAATTTTGACTAGGCGTAAACTTTTACGCCTAGAAATTCAGCTCTGGAAGTCTACCACAGAGAACTTTTTCAGCAGAAGGGATCTATTTTAGAAAAAATTTCGCCTGCGGCGCTATTTTGAACAATTTCGGTTCATTTCAGGCTCAAAATTTACCGTTGAAGCGATCCGTGAAGATTTTTGTTGATTTTACCTTCATTTAAGCAGATTTCGTTGCAATCAGTGCAGAATGTAGCGATATTTCAGTTACTTTGGTTACGTTTTTGGACTTATTTTTCGCTGTAATTTTGCGTGCACGACAAAATTTTGGGAAATACGGTACGCCTAAAATTTTTGATTAGGCGTACGCCCTACACCTAGATCTCGGACGAAAAAAAACCCTGATTCAGAGCGGCAGATAGATCGAGAAAGGGGCAGACACAAGTCACAGAACATGCCATCTGTTGGCATCTTGTTACCTGAATAGCGAACAGCACGGTAGCGACAAGGGGCAACTTTTCCTCCACACCGATGTCGCCACACAACGTTCCATCGTTCGAGACAAGTTCTTTGACATCATCCGAATCGGATTCTACCAGAATTGCGGTTGATCCCACTTCTTCTCTCGGGTTTCCTGGACGAAAATGAACAGGAACGTAAGTCAACTTTGCCTCCCGCGCACGACAAGCAAATGTCACATTAGAGCCTGTTTCTGTATTCCACGAACAACTGAGTTCAGCCAATCGATCGGCTGAAGCAGTGACTAAGAGTGACTCACCCACTGCTCCGCCCGCCGGCCGAATCAGGGGCTCCAATTCTGGAAGACGAATGATACTTCTGGACGCCATGTGGTAGTTGTTCTCGAAAGACGGCGCTTTCAATAGTCGTCGTCAATGTGTAGCTGAGACTATACACATGCGGTGCTCAAGTTGTACTAGATGCAGGGTGCACGTGCTGCCGCATTCCTTGGGCGCACGAAGAGTGCGCGCATGCGCGGCAACTTACGAGCACAACGGCGAGAACAACTGCAGTAAGATATCTCAAACCCATTACGACGTTGATTGCAGTGCAGCGTGCCGTATGAAGAACAAGCACGGGGCAATCTCGCCTTCCTCTATTTCCAAATCGTTGATTCGTGTTGTCGGCGCAGCGGCTTTGGTCGAATCAACAGACTTTCAAGTGCGTAAAAGAATTTTCAGCTTCGTCCGGCTCGTCTTCAATCGCTACCTTCGCCACTACGTCCGTCTGACGCTCTCGTGCCAGAAAGCAGGCGAGCCTCACACCCAGCATCATCACCTGCGGCCGCGGCACTTGCGCAGCATGGAAGATCGTAGACTGCAGCAGGTGCTGCAAGTTGTTGAAGTGTGGTGAACCCCGATCAGCTTGTGCAAACTGTTCTTACGTATTCGGTGTACTGTGTTAAACGTATAGTTCGCATCTGGCTTGGGTGCTGACCGTCCAGGTATATTGTACGTGTAGCTGTATGTAGACCGCAAAGTTGCAACGCAGTGCACTCAACGGGTAGGACGACACTTAATGAGTGCACCCCTTTTACTGACTGCGTGCACCCCTTTTACTGACTGAGTGCACCCAACGTAAATCTGGTCGGCGTCTAGAATTACTGACTGCGTGCACCCCACAAAATTACTGACTGAGTGCACCCCGAGAGCCTGGCCATCCGCCACCTTTGACACGGAGCGAATGCGCAGAAGGGGCACAGCAGGCCTAAGCAGGCGGTGAATTAGATGGAGGAGTGTTATTCCACTTATAGTTTGCACTAAAACTCGGTCGACGTCGCGCCTGGCGGGTCTCAACTGAGGCTTAGCGCGACCACCAACTTCCGTCGGTCACCGGTCGCGTTAAGCCTAAGTTTTGACCCGCCAGACTGCGACGCCGACTGACTCTTGTGCACCGTGGGCGCAGGGCGAGCCTAAGCATAGCCTGAATTCAAACGAGAATCCTGCTTGAAGTTTATAGAGCGCCCGTCACAAGAGTGCCAACGAGTGGGGTGCACTCAGTCAGTAATTTGGTGGGGTGCACGCAGTCAGTAATTCTGGACGCCAGCCAGATTTACGTTGGGTGCACGCAGTCAGTAAAAGGGGTGCACGCAGTCAGTAAAAGGGGTGCACTCATTCAGATTTTACCCAATTTACATCTGTTAACAAGCATGATTTGTCAAAGGGTGTCGCTTTCTGCGTACAGCTACACATTGAGCATGTTTGTTTCAGCACGAAAGCAGCATAGCGCGCTAGTATTCACTGTATAGTTCTTTTGCTTACCACTGCAGTGCGAAATCGTGTTTGTTAAAACTGCAGTACAGCTCGTGAAAGCTTCGTCATGGATGACAGGTTGCTGTTTTAAAGGAGCGCCTTACACTTTCAAAAGTATACAGATTTGATTAACGAAGAGTACTGTCATTCTGTAGTTCAAATTTCAGGGTTTGTCTTTAAACGGAGCGCCACGAAAAGAGTAAACACGCTCATAGTGGGCAAATTATGCACGCACCTCATCTTTTCGGATCTTGAAACAAACCACTCTACAACCAGTTTGTATGTTGATTGTTGACACAATCTTGTCTTTTACACGCAACCTCCTCCTGAGCTGAGTCAGATCACATGGTGCGGCGGCGGCAAGAAAGGCAACCTTCCTAGGATGGGGCACTTGTTGATGATTCCCTGAATGCCGAAAGGCAAATCGTGGACTTGGGACAGTCTTTGAAGCTGCAGACCGCTGCCGTCTGATTCCGCTGGCCGTTGGATGGTGGAACGGAAGCCCCTCTGCTCTGGTGTGGCGCCTGAATGCCGTTCATACGTGCGCTTCACTCGTGTCGTGACCGGCGATCCCATTCTCGAGCGACAAACCGGGCACAGTGTTGTCTAAGACGAAGCCGATGACCGCGCCGACGATCATCTCAATTTGAAGCAGCGTTCCCATCGTCTCGTCAAGGGCCGCCCAACCTGCGACACACACCAGTTGGAAGACAGTTTATTTTCGCCTGCGCTGAGCAGAAGAGTTGAAACCACTATCAAACCAACCGGTGTTGAGGAGTGGTCTCCTGCTGTTCTGGACGGCGTAGGGAATGAGGTATCCGAAGAGGACTGCCACCCCGAGAATGGAGGAGTTGCGCACCAGAGACAAATCGACGCGACCCAAACTGGAGAGACCGATGCCCGCCACCAGACACATACTGAATGTGAATGAAAAGGTGGAAGTCGTCAACAAGCTGTGTGTGTAAAAAGTTCAACCTATACTTTGTGTCTGTCAAATTTTGGTGAACAGTATAGTGAACTTTGTACACATCGTTAGCCGCATCTGGAGAAAGTGTCTTGAGAATGTGTACCTTAATGCCAAGTGCACCTATCCCCACGATACGGTTGTCTGTACAGCTGATCTGAAGCTCAGTGATATCGCCGCGTTCGCTATATGTTATCGGCATGATACGACGCCGTTTATCTGATGTTTCCTACCTGTGTGAAAACGTCACACCCAACAAAAAACTTGCCAAAAGTTTGGTGCGAGCGAATTCCTGTTTTCAGTGAACGCATTTCTGTTTCCGAGTGCACATTCATCAATAAGCGGCTGTTCTGGCCATCAGACGAATATCTCGATTTCAAAATTTTTTAAATTTTAATTCCAAATATCTCGAAATTGGAATTTATTTTATAACTGCAATACTATGTCACAAATTTTTTTGGCATACGGCCTTACCATTTCAAATTCGTCAAAAAACGACGTTCTATGTTGATTTATGGAATTTTGAAAAATAATCACCTATTTCTATTAAATTCCACATTTGCAAAAAATTTGTCTTGCGTTACAAATTATCCGCGGTCTATACTCTTTCCATTTCTGAAGAAATTTCGCCGCTATATCATCAGGTGAAAAAGCCGATTTTCGACATTTCCATATTTTGATTGAAAATATCTCGAAATTGCAATTTTTAAAAACTACAAAACTACGTCGCAAATTCTTATCGGCATACGACCTTTCCATTTCTGCATTCACATTCGTCATTAAATGACTTTGTATTTTAGTCA
Organism: Linhomoeus sp. GSCO2_2; assembly: GCA_030248115.1. Lineage (NCBI taxonomy): Eukaryota > Metazoa > Nematoda > Chromadorea > Monhysterida > Linhomoeidae > Linhomoeus > Linhomoeus sp. GSCO2_2. Next base: position 9,280 of record JASAMZ010001328.1, on the reverse strand, counting down.
ATTTATGCAATTTTGACAAATAATCGCGTATTTCCATTAAATTCCACATCTGCAAAAACTTCTTTTGTGTTACAAATCATCCGCGTTCCATGGTCCTTCCATTTCTGAAGAAATTTCGCGTCAAGCGCATCAGACAAAGTCGATTTTCGACATTTTCGAATTTTAATTGCGAATATCTCGAAAATGCGAAATTAGCAACAGAAACGGACATCGGATCCGTACTCAGCGACCTCGAGTCTACTTGACCACATATGTCACACATTTTGCTTTGGTGCCACGGAAACACAGACACACACACACACAGACACACACACAGACATTGTCAACCGTATATATGTGACGTCCAGAATCCGCATTCGTCCAGAATCCGCATATGCGACTTCTGGACGGCGACGCGTCCAGTTTCCGCATAATGCGGATTGTGGACGCGGCGCCGTCCACAATCCGCTTTGGAGAAGGAGAAGCATGCTCCTGGCTCTATATGTGTAACTTGGACGTCAAGAATACGCATTCCTTGATTGATTACAATGTTGTTGTCTTTGCAAGTATAATTTTCCTTTGAAATTAGGCTATGCTTAGGCTCGCCCTGCGCCCACAGTCCACAAGAGTCAGTCGGCGTCGCAGTCTGGCGGGTCGAAGCTTAGGCTTAACGCGACCGGTGACCGACTTCAGGGCGCGCGAAGCGCGCCCTGAAGTTGGTGGTCGCGCTAAGCCTCAGCTGAGACCCGCCAGGCGCGACGCCGGCCGAGTTTTAGTGCAAACTGTAAGTGGGGTGAACACTACTCCATCTACTTCACCCCCTGCTCAGGCCTGCTGTGCGACTCAGTCATGATGGCAATGAAATGCTGATTCTGGACGTCCAGATTACGCCTGGCGCGGTGATGCATGCCTCTTGTTTCCAATGCGTATTCTGGACGCCGTGTCGTCCAGAAACGGCATTATGCGGAAACTGGACGCCGACGCGTCCAGAATCCGCATTATGCGGCTTCTGGACGAATGCGGAAAGTGGACGTAACATATATATGTCACAGGCGATGGCCGTCTTCAGGCGATAGCCGTCTAGACGGCTATCGCCTGGTCGATCAGGCCGCGGCCGTCTAGACGGCAATCGCCTGATGCGTCAGGCCGCGGCCGTCTAGACGGCAATCTTCTTTTCTTTCTCTGTATTAGTTTCGGACACAGTATATTCCTTCCAGTTCAGGCTATGCTTGGGCTCGCCCTGCGCCCACAGTTCACAAGAGTCAGTCGGCGTCGCAGTCTGGCGGGTCGAAGCTTAGGCTTAACGCGACCGGTGACCGATTTCAGGGCGCGCGGAGCGCGCCCTGAAGTTGGTGGTCGCGTTAAGCCTCAGCTGAGACCCGCCAGGCGCGACGCCGGCCGAGTTTTAGTGCAAACTGTAAGTGGAATAAACACTCCTCCATTTACTTCACCTCTTGCTCAGGCCTGCTGTGCCCCTTCCGTGCTAGCGCTGGCGACAGCTTTCATTTTGAAGACGGCTGTTGACTGGTCCATCAGGCGATAGCCGTCTTTTCGAGCAGAAGACGGCCATAGCCTGACGCACCAGGCGATGGCCGTCTTTTCCCCGAGAAGACGGCTATCGCCTGATGGACCAGGCGATAGCCGTCTAGACGGCAATCGCCTGAAGGCGGCTACTGACTGCAACATATACACCTCGCCGCGCTGAGGCGCGGCGAAACAAGCTGTGTGTGTAAAAAGTTCAACCTATACTTTGTGTCTGTCAAATTTTGATGAACAGTATAGTGAACTTTGTACACATCGGTAGCCGCATCTGGAGAAAGTGTCTTGAGAATGTGTACCTTAATGCCAAGTGCAGCTATCCCCACGATACGGTTGTCTGTACAGCTGATCTGAAGCTCAGTGATATCGCCGCGTTCGCTATATGTTATCGGCATGATACGACGCCGTTTATCTGATGTTTCCTACCTGTGTGAAAACGTCACATCCAACAAAAAACTTGCCAAAAGTTTGGTGCGAGTGAATTCCTGTGTTCAGCGTACGCATTTCTGTTTCCGAGTGCACATTCATGAATAAACAGCTGTTCTGACCATCAGACGAAAATCTCGATTCTGGCATTTTTTTAAATTGTAATTCTAAATATCTCGAAATTGGAATTTATTAAAACTGTAAAACTATGTCACAAATTCGTATTAGCATACGGCCTTACCATTTCTGCGTTCAAATTCGTCAACAAACGGCGTTCTATTTTGTTGATTTATGAAATTTTGACGAATAATCACGTATTTCTGTTAAATTCCAGATTTGCAAAAAATTTCTCTTGCGTTACAAATTATCCGCAGTCTATACTCCTTCCATTTATGAAGAAATTTCGCCGCTATATCATCAGGTAAAAAAGTCGATTTTCGACATTTTCATATTTTGATTAAAAATATCTCGAAATTGCAATTTTTAAAAACTGCAAAACCATGTCACAAATCCTTATTGGCATACGACCTTTCCATTTCTGCATTCACATTCGTCAATAAATGACGTTGTATTTTAGTCAATTTATGCAATTTTGACAAATAATCGCGTATTTCTATTAAATTCCACATTTGCAAAAATTTTTTTTTGTGTTACAAATTATCCGCGGTCGATGCACCTTCCATTTCTGAAGAAATTTCGCGGCTAGCGCATCAGACGAAAAAGTCGATTTTCGACATTTTCAAAGTTTAATTGCGAATATCTCGAAATTGCGAAATTAGCAACAGAAACGGACATTGGATCCGTACTCAGCGACATCGACTCTACTTGACCACATATGCCACTGACTTTACTTCGGTGCGACGGAAACACACACACACACACACAGACAGACAGACAGACACACACACACACACATTGTCATCCGTATATATGTATGTCGCGTCCAGTTTCCGTATTTGTCCAGAATCCGTATATACGGATTCTGGACGCTGCGCCGTCCAAAATCCGTATATACGGATTCTGGACGCCGTTCTGTCCAGAATCCGTATTCGAGAAAGGCGCGCGGTCGAACACTCGTATACGCTTTCTGGACGTCCAGAATCCGTATTCGCGAAGTGCATGCGCGACTTGGGTGGGCGAGAGGAAGATGCAGCTGTAAACATATGAATGTGATTTAAAGTCAGTATTAGATTCAGGCTTAGTCTAAGGCTTAGGCTTAGGCTCAGGCCTACTATCTCCTCCTGCTCAGGCCTACGATCTCCGCCTGCTCAGGCCTACGATCTCCGCCTAGTATGCTTAGCCTGGGCTCAGGCCTACGATCTCCGCCTGATCAGGTCTACGATCTCCGCCTAGTATGCTTAGCCTAGGCTCAGGCCTACGATCTCCGCCTGCTCAGGCCTACGATCTCCGCCTAGTATGCTTAGCCTAGGCTCAGGCCTACGATCTTCGCCTGCTCAGGCCTACGATCTCCGCCTAGTATGCTTAGCCTAGGCTCAGGCCTACGATCTCCGCCTGCTCAGGCCTACGATCTCCGTCTAGTATGCTTAGCCTAGGCTCAGGCCTACGATCTCCTCCTGCTCAGGCTTACGATCTCCGCCTGCTCAGGCCTACGATCTCCGCCTAGTATGCTTAGCCTAGGCTCAGGCCTACGATCTCCTCCTGCTCAGGCTTACGATCTCCGCCTGCTCAGGCCTACGATCTCCGCCTAGTATGCTTAGCCTAGACTCAGGGCTACGATCTCCTGCCTGCGATTTTAAATGCGCTTTATAAGCGAAAACTGTATTCGCACTCAAAAGTTGCATATTCAAAATCAAAAGGGCGTTCTGACTTGTATAAGCGCTCTAGAATAAAATTAAAAGCGCCGAAAAATATTAGCCTTTAAGTTACATAACTGTGCAATTTTCTCTGCAAGTGTGATTTTCCTTTAAAATCAGGCTATGCTTAGGCTCGCCCTGCGCCCAGAAACGGATCACAAGAGTCAGTCGGCGTCGCAGTCTGGCGGGTCGAAGCTTAGGCTTAACGCGACCGGTGACCGACTTCAGGGCGCGCGGAGCGCGCCCTGAAGTTGGTGGTCGCGCTAAGCCTCAGCTGAGACCCGCCAGGCGCGACGTCGACCGAGTTTTAGTGCAAACTGTCAGTGGGGTGAACACTCCACCGTATACTTCACCTCCTGCTCAGGCTGGAGTAAGCCCCTTGCACGCATTCACTCGAATACGTTTTCTGGACGTCCAGAAAACGTATATAGGCCTGCGCCTTCCTCCAATACGGATTCTGGACAGCGTGGCGTCCAGAATCCGTATATACGGATTTTGGACAGCGCAGCGTCCAGAATCCGTATATACGGATTCTGGACGAATACGGAAACTGGACGTAACATATATATGTCACAGGCCAGGGCCGTCTTCAGGCCATCGCCGTCTAGACGGCTTTGGCCTGGTCGATCAGGCCGTAGCCGTCTTTTCGAGCAGAAGACGGCCATGGCCTGATGCGTCAGGCCACAGCCGTCTAGACGGCCACGGCCTGATGCGTCAGGCCATGGCCGTCTTTTCCTTTCTCTGTTAGTTTCCGACATAGTATATTCCTTTCAGTTCAGGCTATGCTTAGGCTCGCCCTGCGCCCGCAATGCACAAGAGTCAGTCGGCGTCGCAGTCTGGCGGGTCGAAACTTAGGCTTAACGCGACCGGTGACCGACTTCAGGGCGCGCGGAGCGCACCCTGAAGTTGGTGGTCGCGCTAAGCCTCAGTTGAGACCCGCCAGGCGCGACGCCGGCCGAGTTTTAGTGCAAACTGCAAGTGGAATAAACACTCCTCCATCTACTTCACCTCCTGCTTAGGCCTGCTGTGCCCCTTCCCTGCAAGCGCTTGTAACAGCTGGCACTCTCAAAGACGGCTGCGGCCTGGTCCATCAGGCCATGGCCGTCTTTTCAGGCAGAAGACGGCCATGGCCTGACGCATCAGGCCAACGCCGTCTAGACGGCCACGGCCTGATCGACCAGGCCAAAGCCGTCTAGACGGCGATGGCCTGAAGACGGCCATGGCCTGCAACACACCTCGCCGCGCTGAGGCGCGGCGAAAAAATTGCACACACATTCCTCTTACCCAACGGCAAAAGTGGCGCCTATGATCGGAGCTGGGATGGTGGCCGCGAAGGCGCACAGCTTTGTGAAGACGCCCACAATGACAAGCGCCAGGGCGGCCACCTGTTGCACTCGGCGGCTGGCCACACCCGTCGCCTGGATCACCCCTACGTTCTGGCCATACGTGGTGTCGCTTATACCCGTGCCCATCAGGCCGCCCAGAAGACTTCCCACCTGCATAAGGTGTGCAATGGGTGCGCTAGGTCGTCCGCTCCGACCTCACCTCACCTCCCCCCCCCCCCCCCCCCCCCCCCCAGCTCCCCCCACCCCATTCCCGCGCCAACTCCAAGATACCGGGTGTTTCAAAATCGAAAGAGCAGCCCCACCCATCGCCATCCTCGCGGAAATGTTTAGGACGCTGTTAGTTGTGTCAACACATTAGACAGCAATCTGTGCAGGTTTTACCGCGTGAAGTTTTTCTTAGCTTGCTGATGGGGGGGGGGGGGGGGGGGGGGTTGGTTGTTCGAAAGACGTGATACATAACACATTCCAAGTCAACTCACGCCCTCGGAGAGAATGCCTCGACTAGCCGAGTGCTTGGGAGGCGGCGGCTCCCTCGCCGCTTGCGCACAAGCCATGTAGTCTCCCAGCGACTCGACTATTGAAGCTGTTTGCGACGCCAGGTAGCTGCACACCAGCGCGACGTCGAAGCGCGGCCTTCCCCACTGACCTACACACAGTAGAAGGCACACAGCAGCATACCCGATAATATGCACTTTCACGAGCTGCCACACCATGTGCTTCACTGCGTCACTGCATTACCTGGGTAGGGCATCCTAAACCAGGGCGCCTCAGCCAGCACTGCCAAACTGGAATCCGTTCTGGCGGCACTATCGGTTGACAGGAGGTCCGCAGCTGTGAGAATGGCGCAAGCGCACCAAGTGGCTGTCAGTGTAATGAGAAACTGAACAGAGGCTCACACTTTGCATAACGTGAACAATAACAAATCTCTGATGTACTCGGCTTCCAAGTGCGTTTGGAATAAGAGTTTCACTCTTCCTTTGAATGCTGGCGTACGTCTATGCCGATGTACTGCAACTTACAATGTAGCTCTTGTGCAGTTGCTTGACTGCATGTAGAGTACTTACGTACATCTGCTTACAGCAGCCCATATTTTACCGAGAACATTCCAAGCAAAGGCAGTCGAGCCCAAGTGAGTCTTCCGTTGCGCAATCTTGGAAATGGCACTGGCAGACGTCGCAAGTAGAGAATCGTCAGCAGGAGTCCGCCCGTCATCCTGCGTTGGGTTGGGTGGTGCAGATCGCGTGATGGTACAGTGTTCACCACCGAACCACAAACAATTTAGCTACATACAATACCGAAATACGCAATACAGCAATCCCGTAATGCAATACCGTAATATGTACATACAATACCGTAATACGGAGGACGCAGAGTGACTGATACTCACACGGCGGCCATCCAATGCGATTGCAGGTCCTTCAAGGCTGCGCGGACGTTGGAGAGAGTTATGAGCAGCATCATTGGAGCGAACGTCAGCGGACCTATGCGACGCGACAGCAAGCCGGCCAGGCCGCTAGCTCCCACGAAGATCTCGAACAGGCCGCCGGCTATCTGCGCCCCCTGGATCTGCAACACAACACCCAGAATGTCGTCCGGCGCACAAGCCACAAAATGCAACGACGCCGACCGTCTGAATCGCTTCCTCCCAGTTGGAATAGGCCTCGGACCTGAATGGAATTTTGGAGAATCAGTGGTGTTCAGTTTGAGCAGGAATTGCTGAAACTTTTACGAGTTTCCATTGAGCTTTGCTGTGTCCGTGTCGTCACAGCGGAATCTTTCCATGCCGTTGAGTACTATCAGAGGGGGAAGAAAGGCGGCTGCCGGTCCCTGCATCATGGGAAGTCTAAACAAGAGGTCGCAAGATTACGTTTCACGGTTTCACAACATTAACACACGATCATGGCATGTTCTTGCGATCGTATAGAAGAACAACACACTTCCGCGAGTGCTCACATCTGAAATGAATCGGTAACTCGGTAGTGTGTGGACAGGCCCATTGGTCTCTTATATAGTTCATGTGCTAGTCAGCAGGTACTTTCGTCGATTCATCCAATGCTGCAAACGTGACACAAGATTATGTACCTGACGCCAAAGGTGCACTGCAGGAAGGTGGAGATGCCGCAGACGAAGAAACTTTCCCTCGCAAAGCGAACTGCCTGGTCTTCAGGCAGTTTTGGTAATTGCATAGGTCGAGCGCTGCCTAATGAACACCATCATTCTTTGAGTCACTGATAGACAGCCGTCTGTGTCATTGCCGGACTGACGCAAGCAAACTGCATAAGATACTCAAAGGCATGGTCTCGCCCGGCCTGTGCGGCTGTCTGTCACGCGTTGTCGAGATTAGTCTGGGTGTTGCCGGAGAGTGCTTGGGGACGCACATAAGCTCTGCAGCCATGATTGGGTAGACGACCATACTGCCTACTGCAGCGACCAGTTGCTGCAAGATTGGTCGAGCATGGGTCAGTTAGCCATGTACATAATATATGTGTAAACGTCATTCATGGAAGAGCCTATGTCAGAACAGTATCTTAAGACGGGGCGTGAAAGAGCGAAAACATTTTCTCTCGCTCGAGGTGTCGTACGACTCCTCCAACCCCCATCTATGGTGCGTACATGGCATGAATTACATGTACTGCATACATATGTACTGGGGTATAGGCAACGCCAGCTACACCGTTTACCACTTTCGCAATATGAAGATGACCACAGGTTTGCCGAAGTTATGCATTGTTGCACTTGTGCAGGGCATCGTGACAGACGAATACGGCCATACACGTCACGCTCAGTATTCTCTGTTAGCAACGCAAGTTCACCTGGAAGGCGAACATTGTGGTAGCGGCAAGAGGCAGCCTCTCTTCCACGCCTATGAGTATTGTCTGGCCGTCGCCCGCACTCGACGATACGGGAATGGTGGCCGGTCGCGTTTCCTCTCCCCGTCCTCCTGGTTAGAGATGGGCAACAGATTTCGATGCTAAACTGACAACTGACATTTCATTCAATTCAACTGAAACGGCCACTCACCCGCTGACGGGATCAGCGGTTCCAACTCTGGTAGACGAACGACAATGCTGGAGGCCATTTCAAAAGATGCGAGAATTCTCACTTCTCATAGTCAAACTGAATAGTCACAGATGTTCGATATGTGCAATTCTGGCGGCAATCCATCAGTCAGTTCTTTCTCAGTTCTGTGCGGTAGGTGAAGCAACAACAAACTGTAGTAATATTCCTCAGTATTCGTGCTCAGATTGCTCGTTCGCAAACACATGGCTCTTCTCCTCTTGTGAAGTGATCCACTGCCATCAAGTAGCACCATCTGCGGTTTAGCCTCAGCAGGCCTTTTCTCATACCAGGAAGCGAATTGGAACAGGGTCAACTTTTCAAGGTCTCTCGGCCGTTTGCGATAGACATCGATAATATTGTCATCAAAACAGTCTTCAATTGTGTCGTCCTTATTACAGTTGTCCTCACTAGTTTTCTGAGCAAGTTTATCTCTGTTGAGTCTCTTCAATCTCTTTTCAGGTTTCAAAGTACTGATTCGTTTCACTTGACGATTGCTGTACACCATATCAATATCACAGATTCTATACGCAGCCTCTTGTGCACTCATTTGTCTGGTTTTCAGCTGACACATTCCCAACATCATCATTCTGCCTTCTTGACTCAAAGCACTCGCCATTTCCATGTTCTTGAGGGTCTCTGATAGTTTGCTCTTCAACTCATGAGGCTCTGCTTTCATACCATATTTGCAAACATAGAACGCCATGCCCTTTTCACCATAAACCAACTGTATGTCCATATTAGCTCTCCAGCGTTCCAATATCTCAGGGTTGTAGGCATTCACCATTTCTCCATCTTTTGACCTTTTCAGTTCGTAGAAGTTTCCAACACAGTGGGCCCTTTGCTCAGTGAACAGAATCCTCGTTTTGTCACACTCTCTTCGTGGATAATGAAACCGACATCTGTTTCTCTTTTGACAAGTTCCAGTATGATTATGGATCTGCACTTTGACAAGTTCTCTCATTTCATCATCAAGTGGCCATTCAGTGGTTATGATCTTGTCGATGTATTCAATAATCTCTTCAGAATTGCTTCCCTTTGCCAGTGATGGTGCTTCTTGTATCCACAGAAAGAGATGGAAGTGAACTGACCCTCTGTTTTGAAACTCAACCCTGGCAT